>SKCR01032953.1:0-44518 GCA_019454045.1 Zanthoxylum bungeanum
TTATCAATCATACTTGAATAAAAAAAAAAATTCATAATGACCTGCTGAAAAATCTCATCCTGCAACATATAAATGAAACCAGAAAATGTTCTTTACCTCTCTTCAAGGAAATGATGAACTTGCATCATGTGAAATGGTCTATTACGATCTTCCAACAATAAACTCAGAAAAGACATCTAGCAATGGGGTAAAATTAAGTAAAATAACCAGAAACCATGAATCCTAAATGCAGCATCTCACGGCAACAAGAGTACAAAATTAAGAAACCAAAATAGCGCACAATCCAGCAAGAAACTTCGGAGCACACTGACAAAAATCAACTCGAACCTTAGTATTCCTCCCATTTAAACACACGTAGTGTATACAAAAGCACTATAAACTCTATGCAAAATTAGTCTTTTTACCCAAATATACATCAATGAATTTCTTTCAAACCACTAGAAATGGATAACAGTGACTTTCCAACCCCCCACCTGTGTGGTAACTGGCCTTGTAAACAGATATCACGGCTACATTCTCCCCCCTAAAAAACCTAGAGAATAGCCAATATACCGATCAGTACAGAAGAACGAAGTCAACGATCGTCATATAAAACATCTATATTCAAATAGCCTTCAAGAGATCATCGAAATCTGGCTGACGGCGCAACAATGTGCGTCCAAGCTTGAGTATCATCAAAATCCTAAATTCGATTCCTCCTCTTTCAAGAATTGAAGTCCATAATCTGACGAGCCATGCTCCACATGGTTGGCCCCACCAGGCAGCTCCACATAAGGATTCTGGAACTGGTAAGATGGGTCCAGGGGTTCCTCGAATTGGAATTGGCTGTGATCAATTGACCCTGGTTGAGCAGTATAATAATTCAATTCACCCTTCTGCTCAGATCCACAAAGAGGATTATTATCCAACAAATTTAACAGATCATTGACATCAAACATTTCATCCTTAGACAACCAGTCGCATCCCTCCAACCAATCGATAACTGCAGCATCTTTCTGCTCATCCTTTGTCTCAGGTTTGATGTCATAAATATCACTCAGACAAGATTCGTATCTTGCTTCTGGCTTGCAATCTGACATCTCACCCCAATAGCACTCTTCAGTATCTTCAGACTCATTTTTAGCTTTTGGTTTCACTGGACTACATAATAATGTAGCGTCAGGTTGAGCGATTTTAGATTCGGCTTCCCTACTGTCATTCTTCACCTTCGCATCCTCAATCTCTGACTGATTTGACGTCATCGTCAAATCAGAATCCTTTGAACAATCATTGATTCTCGTAAAATCAGGCAAATTAAGTCGTGCATAAGGACCATACATGGTCCTTGCAGCTTGATCATAAGCAAGAGCAGCCTCAACAGCAGTTGGAAAAGTACCGAGCCATAGTCTCTTTCCCCTGTTTGGCTCTCTTATCTCCGCAACCCACTTACCCCAAGTCCTTTGCCTCACACCTCTATAACTACACCGTGCATTATCTGGTCCTCCTTTACCTTTCATACAACCCTTTTTCGAACCCTTGGCTGGAATTTTTCTCACAGGTTTATCCTCACCGATGCCAGATTCAAGAGACTCATAGTATTGCCTCCACCTTTCAAGAGTATCGGTGACATTACCGCCATCCCTTCGCTTCCTTTTCCTGGAGGAATCAACAGCCGTCACATTAGTACCTTGCTTTTTACGAACACCCATCTTCCTAATAACTTCAATAATATCGCAAAGCAGCCACCTTTATATAAACCAAACTTATGATAAGTGGGAATCCAATTATGAGTTGCTCAAACCCTAGAAATGAAAACCAAACAGTTTTTGAATATGATGGGTAATTTATATAAATCTCGGAATTCCTTTGAGCCCAAGTAATTTCCTTATCACCTAACTAAAAGGAATACTTTCGCAACAAGTAATTGAATAAATAATAATAATTATAATAATTATAATAATTATAAAGGTGATCGTGTATAGAACAATACAATATCAAGTTATTAAAAGAAATCCCAATTAGAAATCCTAAATTACTTACTTTTAACAAATTCGAAAAATCAAACCCAGACTAAAATCTAAACAAACCCCAAAATGATCAGACCAAAAAAAAAAAAAATTAGAAACCACAGGATCAGCGATAAGGAAAAAAATGAAAAAATAAAAATAAACTAACCTGTTACTGCTCAGAGGCGTCATAAGTGACGAAGAAGAATCTTTTCTTTGAATAGCCGTTGTGGTTCTGTTCTGATAATCACAAGATTCGTAAGTGCTTTTGCTTCCTTGTTTTGGCTTTTGCTTTTTTGTTTTTTTTTTCAAATTTTCGCTTCGGCTTTCGCTTTGAGAGGGTTTCAACTTTCAAGATCGAAGAAAATTTTCTGATAAGCGAGAGTTGAGATACATTTATAGCCTTCTCTAGATATTTTTGATAAATATATTTTTGGATGTGATGACGTGGCGATTTTCTAGTCGCGTCGTGGCGCTTCGGGGTCTCCGTATGTTGTGGCACCTGTCACATCGAAGCTTCCCGAAACCACTCCCCGATCACATCGTTTGCTTTACACACAAGAAATTTCCCAATTTTAGTCCTCACTCACTGTCCCCCTCTTGCCATCAATTTTCCGCGAAATTTCGACTCTGCCACTGCGCTCTTTCTCATTTTTCACTGGAGTTGGAATACTGAATTCGGTCAAACTTGGTCATAGCCGTAACTTAAATTACCAAATTTAGAAAGTTGGGTAACATTAAAATAGGAGTAGTACTACTTTACCCGTCCGGTCAGGCACCCATAAAATATCATTTTTCTTGAAATAAATATTTCCATTAATTAGTTAAATTTAATAAATTTTCAGTTTAGGAAATTTACAATGTCTAATACAGTGCATCATGAGCTTGTTGGAATGTTAAGGTCAACATAGTCACCTTTAACCGAAGGAGGAACTAAATCTTTATTGGTAGACGAAACTGAATTCATCATCTCAAATTATTTCCTGCCTTTCTTGTATTTCAGCAATGTTTGTTTGCATATAGAATTTGGGCTATATCCGTGAATCCACCATACTCGTGTGGTCTATATTTCACACACTTGGGCTTGGCCCATAAAAGTTAGCTTCAAGCCCATTGCGGAAAGAATTCATCAGCACAAAAAAAGTGGTAAAAGTGTATCAGCACATATTAAATTTTGGATCCCAGTTGGATCCTAAATTTGGGACATCCAATTAATTTAGGATAAGAAAATATATATAATAAAATCTGATCACGCTTTTAAAAAATACAAATATTTAAATAAATAATAGTTTTTTTTAACATAATATTTTTATTTAACACAATTGTTATTAATAAATAATTATTTATTGGTTGTACCATAATATTTATATAATGGTGGTATTTTGATTTTTGTTGCTTTGTAATTTATCTAACTGAAAACTTTGGAACTATTTTAACCTGAAATTAAGTTGGGATTTTCCCGTAATCTATAAATGAATCTATCATGAACTGTAAACATTGTTTCACATTAAGCTGTTACAACTTACAACTCAAAAATTAATCAACAATGACAAATATATTAAATGATTACTCATTCAGTATAGAATCACAGTCTTAAAATCAAATTTTAATTTAATTAAATAATTTTTTTATATACGTAATCTTTTTTGATTGATTTAAAATTATAATTATATATTCATTCTAAACTCATGAAATACATCTATCATTAACCTCCCTCTTGTCTATCAGTTGATGTACCTTTAATATGTACCTATTACAAGCCTATGATAAGACTTGAAGCTTCACCCATTATTGAACATGGCACGAGAAAACTCCAAACTACGCTGATTGATAACGAATTACGAATCATTTGTTGTGTTTATTGTGAAGGTAACTGATGAGCGGTCAATATAGTATATTTGTCGCCCAAGTCTTGTATTTTGTGAGTTAATGGGAGGAGCATAGATGTCAATCGTCGACTAAAAGATGTGTTTTTGGACATGAAATGCAGTAAAACTAGAAGCCCCATTGGCGGGACTACAAAAGTCCATTGTCGCGCCAATGAAGCTGAAGAATTGAAGAGTTACCTGCCTCTCATTGGCACGCCAACAGTATGTCATTGGTGTATCAATGGTAACGATGCAATTGAAGTGCTTTCTACCTCCTATTGGCGCGCCAACAGGAACTCATTGGCGTACCAATGTTGTTTCTTGATTTTATTAGAACTTGAATTTCTTAAGAAGGAAAGCTCCCTACAACCCCTATATAAGAATAAGTCTGGTTCTAAACCTAGTGGAGATACTTTTGCAGGCTCAGTGATACTTTTGAGAGGAAAAAAAAAAGCACATCAAGCAACACAGTCCCGAGGTTCAACATCAAGAAAACAGAAGATTGTCGACTTCAGCAAAGTTAATTCTTTTCTTCTCTTTCATGATGCTTTGTTTAATTTTGAGTATTTTTTTCTTCTCTTTCATGATGCTTTGTTTAATTTTGAGTATTTCTTTAAAACTTTCTCTCATGTGCTTAACTAAACTCTTAATATAGGTTTGTGATAAAACAGAGTACTCTAATTTTATATAATTGAATTTTCTTATATCTTGTGTGATTTATTGGCTTATTTATTAAACTTTATGTATAATACTTCTTGTTACTTGATCACCAATAAGATTGACGTGAGAAACTTATTTGAACTTGAAAGATGAATTTTAGGTTTGACCTTTAATTCAATAATGTACGATTTCATCTAAAGAATATATCTGCATGATAGAAATATAACTGTAGTGCGTGTATAATCATAATTGAAACTTGATCTTAATAAATTTGGATTAAGTTAGTTAAAATAAAAATATAATTAGTTGGGTCATTCGAAATATATTCACATGAAACAATCTATTCGTTCCTTTGTACAAACTATTGGATCATTTTTGCACTTTACATCTCCATTTAATGTGTTTTGAGTAAAAAAATTATGAACGAATTTTAAATCTAGAATACTTACGGTGTCAGAATTTCATCAGGAATGGCAATCAAGATTTCATGTCCCTATCGTGTCTCATATTGTCCCGTTCTGATTATTATTCGAGATTAAGAAATCGTCCCGAATCTTGATCAGTATTTTGAATGGAGATGAAATTATATCTCAAATCATGAACCGAATGGTGTGGGATCCCGGTCGGGATTCAGGTCTTTTTAGGCTAAAATTCGGGATTCGAGATAAAAAAAAATCTTGAATCCTAACTTGATTTTTTATTCGAAACGATGTATCATCCTGAATTTCGACCTGAATTTTCATTTGGTACGAAAAATCATCTCGAATCCCGAACCAAATGGGACAAGATCCTGATCAATATTTGAGATTCAGGATTTTTCTGCCAACCCTATCTGATAATTTTAAAGAGAGAGAATAATTCTGGAAGACATATATTTTGTTTAGTTTTTAAACATCGTGACAGTTTCGATTAGTCTCATATTCCCGATTTGTATTCTAAAAATTTGGTTGGATTAATTATCTCTCCTTTTAAGTAAATTAGCAGAAATATAATTTCATTGGAATACTCTGCTTATTGCCTTATTTGAAGTCAATTTGGCACTCCTTTCCCTATTCGGTGTTCGGATTCTGATCTATATCATTTGATGAAATTTTGAAACGGGCCTCAGGTGAAATACTAATATAAGTTCTCGAGAAAAATAGATGTGAATTGATACAATTAAGTGGAAGATTATTAGTAATAAATGTGTGATGCAAGGATAAGTCATGTTAATTTGGATTTAGTGTTAAACTTTTTATAATCTTCCACACACATATATAAATAGCAATGAAAGATTAATACTTGATAATATAAAATTCTTATTCAATAATTAGTGATAAAAATTTATTAAAAAAAATCAGGATTAGTTTCACACCGAATTCAAATCTTATCCATCATCAAAGTGAGGTTATGATTTTTTTAGGATGTATGAGAAGAATTTGACCATTTTTAGTTTGAGCTGTTTTTTTTCCTCTTTACTAATATGTTTTGCCATTTTCAATGTAAAATCTTTTTTTTGCAACTTTAGAGCTTTATTTTGTAGGAGGTAAAAATAGTGATACTGTATAAATCTTTACCCAAAAAAATTATCCCATCTAGTTAAAATCTTGTCACATCCCATTAAAATCATATCCCCACTTTTATCTCGTATTATTTAAAATTTTAAGATATTTTTTTATCATGTCTCACATGTCCTTAATTTTATCGTGAATAAGATAAGATCCCGATGGAAAAAATTATCATCCTTAATCTAGTATAATTTGCCTAACGCGACCTCAGGTAAGTCTTTTCTCTTATATAAAACATCAAGTAATTAATTTACAAACTTCTGTGTATGATTTGAAGAAGTCGAGCAATTTTATTATCCATATGACTTGAAAGAGATTCTTTTTCCTTTTTTTTTTTTTTTTTTTTTTTTTTTTTTTTTTATTTTGGGAAAATTTTAGGAAAATTTTAGGAAAGTTCAGTATGTTTTATCATTAATTAATAATTTGGATATAATTTTTATTGTATGTTTAGAAAATATCTCACAAACAAGAAGTACAAACCACCATAGCTAATCAAACCCAGTTTGCACCAAATATTGTGGGTTGTATAAAGTCTTTTAGGCCCTAAAAGCCCTTTTCTGTTTCTTTTTGGGCCCGTTTAATAATTCTTTATTCCTTGGAAAACTTGGTAATTTTTGTTGTGCATTTGTAGGCACGTTTGAAATTGTGAGTTGGAACAAATTTAATTATAGTTTGAACATGTGGGATTTACAACTGGACTATACATCCACCCAAAACTCCTCTAACTAATTAATGAAATTGACTACTTATAAATACTTCATCTACATCTTTTCTAAACGACGTGGAATGTCACATTAAGAATGTATTTTGATAATTGGATACAAAAATTGTGAAAATAAGATTATTCAAAAACTCAAATTGATATTTCACTATAGGAAAAAAAAAATACATCTGTGCTGAAAAAATAAAAAATCAGGGCGGAATTATGAGATTGATGCTAAATGTTGCAACCATGGCAGCAATCTCCTCTAAAACAACAATCCAACAAACTATTGTCCCCGAATCCAGGGAAAACAAACACTTAAAAAGAATAAAAAACAAAATGATTAATAAGAGAAAAAAAAATTTTAAAAAAAAAAAAAAATTATGCTGTTGATGATAATCATCTTAGCATACTGGATAATCCGGCGGCGGTGCTGCTAGTGATTGCAATTCTCCAACTCCGTTTTCTACCAAGAAAGCCATGGCCAAGCCCCATGTGATATGAACATCCAAGTGACAGTGCATTAGCCACACCCCTACAATTTTCATATTGGTGAATTTTATAGTCAAAAATATAAAATTAAATAAAATAAGGTGTATGTTTGTGCTTCAGTTTAATTATTTTACCTGGATTATCTGCGACGAATCTGATGACAGCCCATCCTCCAACAGGGACACCAACAGTGTTCCTGAGTGGTGGATCAACGAGGTTAAATTTGGCTGTATCAGTTTTGGGATTGAAGTTTCCGAAACCCTCAGCAATAATGTAGAAATCATAACCATGAATATGAATTGGGTGGTTCTCAGGAGTGAAAATACTTGTGCCCTGCAACACAATTTGCACTCTAGATCCATACTTCAACTTGTACACTTTAGTCCCTGGAACAGGTTGCCAGAGTGATCTGCTAACGTTTCCGGTGTAATCGAATTTCAATGGCGGGTTAGCTGGAAAATCAGTGGTGAAAACTCCTGGAATTCCGTGTTGATGTGCTTGCAAGAGGGAGAAATTTGATGGGAGCACGAAGGATACATTGTTCATGCTTGCAGTGAAACGGGTACCGTTTGGTCCTTGGCACCGTCTGGACCTGAAGTTTTTCGGGCAATTGTTGAGTCCAAGGCCAACTGTGAAGAAGAGACTGTCATCAATATCAGTTGGTACTTCAACTTTCTTCGGGCTTCTGAAGTTGTTATTGAAAGCAGTGACAGTTGCAGTATCATTGAAAGCTGGTAATTGCGGCATAACAGGGCGAATACAGAGGCCTTTTTTGGCAGGGCAAGGAGCAGATTTGTATTCAAGAATGGCTGTGGTTGTGGTGTTGTCAAATGGTGCATTAGGGGCGCTGGCATAGGCGCGAGCAGCCATGTAGTAACGCGATGGTGGCTGGTCGCCTTTGATTAAAACATCTGTGGTTTGGCCAGGTCCTAGCTCAATAACTGAAGCTGTGAAGGGTTTGAGGTAAGAGCCATCGGCGCCAACAACTGTGAACTTGTGGTTGGCTACTTTGAAGAACAGTGGCTGGTTTAATCCGGCGTTGATGACTCGGAGAAGGTTAGTCTCGCCTGAGTCAATGGGAACAATCACAGTATCTGCATATAGGCAATGTCCATTAAATATTTATACATTGATGGTGGGTGCAAAGACATATTCTAAAGAAGCAAACCTTTGCTGGAGCAATTGTAAAGATCTCCAGGTTGGCCATTAATGGTGTATGCATCAGAAACATTAGGGGCAGCTCCAGTTCTAGTTGCTTGTCTCACAACATCAATGGGATTGGTATCCCACCATTCACCTGTTCATCGACAACAACATAATTAATTATATATATCTATTGTAAACAAACATATAATCAAATACTTAATTAGGAAACAAAATTGAGAATCAATAGTTACCAAGAAGGATGGGATTTTCTCGCTTAGGCTTGGGGAAAGGATAAGAGGAACCTTGTTTAGGATGAATGATTAGAGCTCCATAAACAGTGGCTCTAAGCCATGAGCTATGTGCATGCCACCACAATGTGCCTTCTTGACCTTGAATTGTAAACCTGTATGTGTAACTCATTCCTGGTCTAATTGGGCACTGTGTCACAAACTCTGGCCCATCTGCCCATGCAGTCCTCATTTGCCTAACTCCATGCCTTTCCTCCCCCACAAGGCAAAAAGAAAAGTTATTAAGTTAATGTGAGAAGCTGCATGTAAAAAAAAAAAAATGAAAGAAAGAAAATTTTATCATTTTACCAGTGAATAGTGACATTATATCTAGCTTTGTTGGTAACTTTGACGACTAGAGAGTCACCATTGTTAACTTCCAAGGTCGGCCCTGGGTACATTCCATTGACAGTGATTGTGTTGTGAGTTTTGCACAGCCTCTTCACTGGAGTTGCTTGAATCTGTTTCATTTTTAAAACATTAATTAGAACATATATATATAGAAATACCCACGAATGGAAAAATAAAAAAAAAAATGAAAGAAATAACATACAACAAAGTTATGATGGTGAACTTTGGCACTAGCAATGGACAATGCAGCAGAAGAAAAGCAGAGAATCACAAGGCAAAAGATACGGCTGTTGAAAAACTCCATGTTTGTAGAGCTAGCTAGCTTCAATGTTCTTTTTTTTTTTTTTTAATTTTGGGAAAAGTTTAGGAAAATTTTAGGAAAGTTCAGTATGTTTTATCATTAATTAATAATTTGGATATAATTTTTATTGTATCTTTAGAAAATATCTCACAAACAAGAAGTCCAGACCACCAAAGCTAATCAAACCCACTTTGCACCAAATATTGTGGGTTGTATAAAGTCTTTTAGGCCCTAAAAGCCCTTTTCTGTTTCTTTTTGGGCCCGTTTAATAATTCTTTATTCCTTGGAAAACTTGGTAATTTTTGTTGTGCATTTGTAGGCACGTTTGAAATTGTGAGTTGGAACAAATTTAATTATTGTTCAATTATAGGTTGAACATGTGGGATTTACAACTGGACTATACATCCACCCAAAACTCCTCTAACTAATTAATGAAATTGACTACTTATAAATACTTCATCTACATCTTTTCTAAATGACGTGGAATGTCACATTAAGAATGTATTTTGATAATTGGATACAAAAATTGTGAAAATAAGATTATTCAAAAACTCAAATTGATATTTCACTATAGGAAAAAAAAATACATCTGTGACGAAAAAATAAAAAATCAGGGCGGGTTGAGTAGCTAAATTATGAGATTGATGCTAAATGTTGCAATCATAGCAGCAATCTCCTCTAACTCTAATACCCGCAAAATGAACAATAAAACAACAATCCAACGAACTATTGTCCCCAAATGCAGGGAAAACAAACACTTAAAACTCGTATACAAAAAATAAAAAACAAAATGATTAATAACAGAAAATTTAAAAAAAAAAAAAAAAAAAATTATGCTGTTGATGATAATCATCTTAGCATACTGGATAATCCGGCGGCGGTGCTGCTAGTGATTGCAATTCTCCAACTCCGTTTTCTACCAAGAAAGCCATGGCCAAGCCCCATGTGATATGAACATCCAAGTGACAGTGCATTAGCCACACCCCTACAATTTCATATTGGTGAATTTTATAGTAAAAAAATATAAAATTAAATAAAATAAGGTGTATGCTTGTGGTTCAGTTTAATTATTTTACCTGGATTATCTGCGACGAATCTGATGACAGCCCATCCTCCAACAGGGACACCAACAGTGTTCCTGAGAGGTGGATCAACGAGGTTAAATTTGGCTGTATCAGTTTTGGGATTGAAGTTTCCGAAACCCTCAGCAATAATGTAGAAATCATAACCATGAATATGAATTGGGTGGTTCTCAGGAGTGAAAATACTTGTTCCCTGCAACACAATTTGCACTTTAGATCCATACTTCAACTTGTACACTTTAGTCCCTGGAACAGGTTGCCAGAGTGATCTGCTAACGTTTCCGGTGTAATCGAATTTCAATGGCGGGTTAGCTGGAAAATCAGTGGTGAAAACTCCTGGAATTCCGTGTTGATGTGCTTGCAAGAGGGAGAAATTTGATGGGAGCACGAAGGATACATTGTTCATGCTTGCAGTGAAACGGGTACCGTTTGGTCCTTGACACCGTCTGGACCTGAAGTTTTTCGGGCAATTGTTGAGTCCAAGGCCAACTGTGAAGAAGAGACTGTCATCAATATCAGTTGGTACTTCAACTTTCTTCGGGCTTCTGAAGTTGTTATTGAAAGCAGTGACAGTTGCAGTATCATTGAAAGCTGGTAATTGCGGCAAAACAGGGCGAATACAGAGGCCTTTTTTGGCAGGGCAAGGAGCAGATTTGTATTCAAGAATGGCTGTGGTTGTGGTGTTGTCAAATGGTGCATTAGGGGCGCTGGCATAGGCGCGAGCAGCCATGTAGTAACGCGATGGTGGCTGGTCGCCTTTGATTAAAACATCTGTGGTTTGGCCAGGTCCTAGCTCAATAACTGAAGCTGTGAATGGTTTGAGGTAAGAGCCATCGGCGCCAACAACTGTGAACTTGTGGTTTGCTACTTTGAAGAACAGTGGCTGGTTTAATCCGGCGTTGATGACTCGGAGAAGGTTAGTCTCGCCTGAGTCAATGGGAACAATCACAGTATCTGCATATAGGCAATGTCCATTAAATATTTATACATTGATGGTGGGTGGGTGCAAAGACATATTCTAAAGAAGCAAACCTTTGCTGGAGCAATTGTAAAGATCTCCAGGTTGGCCATTAATGGTGTATGCATCAGAAACATTAGGGGCAGCTCCAGTTCTAGTTGCTTGTCTCACAACATCAATGGGATTGGTATCCCACCATTCACCTGTTCATCGACAACAACATAATTAATTATATATATATTGTAATTGTAAACAAACATATAATCAAATACTTAATTAGGAAACAAAATTGAGAATCAATAGTTACCAAGAAGGATGGGATTTTGACGCTTAGGCTTGGGGAAAGGATAAGAGGAACCTTGTTTAGGATGAATGATTAGAGCTCCATAAACAGTGGCTCTAAGCCATGAGCTATGTGCATGCCACCACAATGTACCTTCTTGGCCTTGAATTGTAAACCTGTATGTGTAACTCATTCCTGGTCTAATTGGGCACTGTGTCACAAACTCTGGCCCATCTGCCCATGCAGTCCTCATTTGTCTAACTCCATGCCTTTCCCCACAAGGCAAAAAAAAAAAAAAAGTTATTAAGTTGATGTGAGAAGCTGCATGCAAAAAAAAAAAAAAAAAATGAAAGAAAGAAAGAAAATTGTATCATTTTACCAGTGAATGGTGACATTATATCTAGCTTTGTTGGTAACTTTGACGACTAGAGAGTCACCATTGTTAACTTCCAAGGTTGGCCCTGGGTACATTCCATTGACAGTGATTGTGTTGTGAGTTTTGCACAGCCTCTTCACTGGAGTTGCTTGAATCTGTTTCATTTTTAAAACATTAATTATAACATATATATAGAAATACCCACGAATGGAAAAATAAATAAAAAATTGAAAGAAATAACATACAACAAAGTTATGATGGTGAACTTTGGCACTAGCAATGGACAATGCAGCAGAAGAAAAGCAGAGAATCACAAGGCAAAAGAAACGGCTGTTGAAAAACTCCATGTGTGTAGAAGAGCTAGCTAGCTTCAATGTTGTTTTTTTTTTTTTTTTTGCCTTCTTATGAATGCAAGTGCAAGTGATGAGAAAGATATTGAAGGGGAAGTGTTTATATAGTGGAAGAATTGATATTGAGAGAGAGGTTGTTTCCAGGTTGGCAGATTAGGTTTTGATTCATCAAAATTTGTCAGATTCATTGAGCAAACTTAGTTGAACCCTAAAGAAGTTGTTGCACCCACTGGATTAGCCTTGATTAAAAGTGAATTATTTCTTCAAGATATTGCTTTTGCTTGATTCACAAGTCTTTCTTCTGCTGTTATGTTTTAATTTAATTTCAACAAACAAAGCATCATAATTATATCCCTCTTTTTTTTCCTTATGTTTTTATTTTTGCTCCTAAAAATTTGATTATTTCTATTTGTATTTGTGATATATATTTGTATTTGTCCCCAATGGACGTGACTTGATGATGTAAAGTTCAAGAACTGATCTTGAGGTCTTGGGTTCGAATCCAATAAGTTCGTTTTTGGTAAGAGCCTGTGACTATCCGGGGTTTTACCTACTCTGTTTAAGTTCGGAAATGGTGATTTGACGGTGAGATTTTCAATGATTCCAAAAATATATATATATATATATGTTGCATGTATGTAATTGCAATGTGTACACCAATATATAAAAGACTAAAAAGAGGGAAAGTCCAACCATTTTACTTTTTTCAGATTAAGCACAAATAACAATAGTCCAAAACCAAAAGAAGGATGAGGATATTAGTCAAAAAAGCACTTTTTCAAGAAGCCAAACTGGCCCTCATCAAAAAGTCCATTTTTTTTTTCTGTTATTCAAATTCACTCCAAGGAACATTTGAGGTATGAGAAAAATTATTTAATTAAATAACGTATTGTCTTTTATCTTTTAATATATTTTTTTAGTCACTGGTTTATGTATAATGAAACACATCAATTTCATTATAGAGATTGGGAGTGATTGGTTACGCACATTTATAGAGAAGCCAACGTCATTGCGGATCACTTTGTTCACATCAGTTATCTTGGAAGATGGGGATAACATGGTTAGATCACCCACCTCCCCAAATTCATGACGACTTACGTCGTGACTTCTTTTTTTGATTTTTGTTGTTTTTCTAGGCTGTTTTAACAGCCTCTTCTGTACCAAAAAAAAAAAAAAAAACACATCAATTTCTTGAAACTCGTTAGCTTTCTGAGCAAAGGAAATGTGCTAAACGATAGGGGAAAACACCAATCGCCTGTGTGGATTCATCTTGCCCTTTTCTTTACAGGCACAAAAAAGAAGATGTGGAAATGAAAAGTAGCTAAAGGATCTATAGAAGAAGTCTATTGTAGGGGTGGCAGAAAAGCCCGAAGCCCGGCCCGGCCCGGGCTTCACCCAAAAAGTCCGGGCCCGGCCCGAGCTTAAAATTAAATAAATAAATATTTTAATTTATAAAATATATAAATTTTTTATAATAAATTTTTTATAAGAAAAAAATCGGGTCCGGGCTTAAAATAAATAAATAATCTTTTTAATTTATAAAATATATATATATTTATGTATAAATTTTTTATATTTATAATTTTTTATAATAAAAAAATCGGGTCTGGGCTTAAAATAAATAATTAAATATTTTTATTTATAAAATATATATATTTATATAATAATTTTTTTTTTATTTATAATTAAAAAATCAGGCCCGGGCCTGCCTGGCCCGGCCCGATGACAGCACGGGCCCGGGTCGGGCTTTGATAAGCCCGGCCCGAACCCGGCCCGTTGCCATCCTTACTCTATTGTTTAAGGGAAAAGTAATTCATATTAAGAAATAAACTATGATGGGTCATTGTCTTTTGCAGGTTAATTAATCGAAATCTCTATGATGCTTAAAAACTTTCTGATTTTATAATAAAATCCCCCTAATAGGAGGGTTGATAAGAAAATCATGAATCTTAATCGGGATTCCGTCCCATTTGGTTCGGGATTTTAGATGATTTTCATTCCGAATGAAAATTTTAGTCGGGATTCGAGCCGATATATCATTCCGAATAAAAAATCAGGCAGGGATTCATGATGTTTTTTTATCCCAAATTTTAACCTAAAAATCCTGAATTCGGATCGAGATTTATGATCTCACATTGTTTAATTCAGGATTCAAAATGATTTTTCGCCTCAATTCAAAATGCTGGTCGGGATTCGAGATAATTTCTTTATCCTAAATAATAATGTGGATGGGACGGGAAGAGACTCGTTTGAGACGGGACGTTTCGATTGCCATCTCTACCTGATAAATTTATTGAGAGAATATTTTTAGAATATATGGAATTTTGTATAGTTTTTTAAACATGGGGTTATGCTCATTTTTCCCATTGAAAAATTACACAAATTATTTAGCAATAATAATTAGTCTTCACTCGGCATTTCTAATTAAACCATAATCATCATCAACTAGTCTTAAGACATACAAATTTATTCTTATTACTTTGGTAATTTTAATATAAGTGCTCCTTTTTGTACGAAGGGCCCCTGAGATACCCTAATGAGATAAAGATGGGGATGTGAAGTATGTAGATGGCTCGTAAATGGATAATAGTTGGAACCAACGGTTTTATTATTCCAGATTCTTACAAAAAAAACACTTTTTGAATTCGAACTTAATACCTCAAGGTGAGATCTTGAACCTCACACTATCAAATCATGTTCCTTGAGTATATTATGAAAATTTGTACTCTCAGTCAGATATGTTAATATTAATCGGGCGATCCGGTTGAGTGGAAACAAGAAAAGTTTGGCTAGAAAAATACAAATGGGAAAATGGGAAAGGATGAAGTCAATTATAGTTTAGGTTAAATGAAGAGCAATAATAATAACCAAAATTAAAATTATGTCTCTTTTCAAAAGAAGATTTGAGTGAAAAAAGTCATCTTCTATTTGATAGCAAACATAAAATATAATTTAACGACCAAGACAAAGTGACTTAACAAGAAGTCAGATAGTGATACTTAAACAGGTAAAGTAGGTAGCATTATTTTATTTAATTGTTTGTTCACTAATTAGGTAGACTTGTTACGTGACCGTTAATTATATATATATATTATATGATCACATGAATATTATGTATTTAAAATATATGCAATGTTTTTATATCAAATCGAATATGGTGATATTAATGGTGATTTTGTTAAAAATGTAAACTTAATTCCAATTTAACTTCCAAGAAAAATTGAAAAAAATAAATTTATTTCATTTTTGTTTAAAATAAAGTCGAATATAACCTTTAAAAAATTGATTGAATCTGGTTGCCTTGGAAACAAAGGAATTTCCTTTGTTTTTCAAAGATAATTAGACTGCTTTTTAGCCTTTTAGGTAAAAGAAAATTACCAACTAGAGAAAATAAAATTTAAAAAGTTTATTATTATTATTATTATTTTGCAGGTGGGTTCGAATTAAAATGATGCAATAAATAAAAATAATTACAATTTGTTAAAAAGTCACTTAATAGCATATAAAAAATTTACAGGAGTGATTTTCATTGCCTATATTGCTGATAGTTGCATGAAACTGACCAAAAATCATTTACAAAAATAATGTCCTTAAATTACAAAATATGCATTTATTTATTTGTTTATTTCGTGCTTCTGCAGTAACTCATTTTTTAATTTGAACATCTATTATATGTTTTTTTAATGATGTAATAATAAAAAGTATGTTAGAAAACAAGTAACGTCCCAATGGGGTGTGGCTTGGCGGCATGAGATTTAGAATTTAGTTGCTCAAGTTTTAGGTTTAAATTTATGAATGTATTTTTTGTAATAGCCAGGATAGTCGATGATTTTATCTATTCCGTCTAAGCCCGAATCGAAATCCACGCTTATAAAAATATTGAATTTGAGAGTTTGTTAATGTATTAGTTTGTCAATGTAACTAACTATCAAATATTCCCCCAACAGACCTTAATAGGATTGAATTATGGCTAACTCTCGACCACTAATAAGCATGATTAAATTGTAACAAAATTACTTGAAGCAAAAGAAAAATTCATCAAGTCCTGATCATTTTTTTTTTTTTTGGTTTCTTTAATAAAATGATTTATATATATAAAATGACAGCAACAGCAAAGCAAGCAGGCAAATAAAACCAAGCTGAGTGACAACCGTTGGTCTCTTGATTTAGAAGCGTTTCATAAATCAAAATTTAAAGGTAAATAAATATCAGTTGAGTTGGGATTAGGTAGGTGAACAAGAATGAAAGTAACAATTAACAAAATTTGGTAGTTTGTTAGTGATTTATTTTTAGAATCAAAGTGAAAAAGCAAACGTTTCCTTTACAAATTTTTCTTGGTGCTTGGTGTTTAGTAAAATTTTTACTTTTAAATAATTTGTTTTGTCTTTTTGCTTTGCTTGGCTTTTCATATTTCATTATTAGTGGTTAAAGGTGGGTGAGAGAACTTGTTAAGAGTTAATTTTCAAATTTCATCCCAAAATGCGAAGTATATAAAGCTCAATTAGACATTTTCGTGTTAAAATTAGGGATGACAAAAAAGTTCGGATCCGATTCGGTCCGTCCAGTCCCTACAAGTAGAGGTCCGGCTCGGGTTCGGACCCGAGCCGGGCTAAGCACAGTAAGCCCATGCCGGCTTAAATTATATATATATAATTTTTTTATTATTAAAAAACCGAGCCGGGCTTGAGCCCGAGACGGACCAGACTTTTCCTAGATCCAGACTTAAAAAACATTCTCAGGCTCGGACCGGGCTTATCAAAGCCGGGACTGGCCCGACTCATTACCATTCTTAATCAAAACTAACCTTCTCCATTGTTATGGAAGTTTTTGAATGAATTTGGAATTTACCATTGCAATAAAAGAAACACTTGAAGTATTTTTATTCTAAAAAATTAAAAAAAAAATTGATGAGTTTCTTTTTTTTTGAACTTTTTTTTCCAGCGAGTGATGAATTGTCAAAAAAAATTGTGTGTTCTTCATACTCAGCCTGTCTGTCGGAAGCTCCAAAATTTCAAAACAAAAACATCCTGAAATAAATTGAAACAAACTTATATTTACAAACACAATAGTTAAGACACAAAAAACCAATTTTCAAGAATGAAAGAATATATAGTAGCCTACTAAGTTTCCCTATCACTACTGCAATCCCCTTGATTACTGGCTTGTTGATGGGGCTGCTGTGCCATCATCAGCAGAACTTGTAGCCGTTGTCGCAGCGGCCTCTGGTCTTATCTCTTCGAGTTGCTGAAGAACTTGTTGAACTTCTGGCCTCGCGGAGGGCGAAGGATCAACACAATGCAAAGCTAATTTTAGTGTGTTTAGCAACTCATCACCAATTGTAGGTGCATCCCTCATCAATTCTAAATCAAACACTTCATTAGTCCATTCTTCTTTTACTATGGATGCAACCCATTGAGGCAAGTCCATACCGTTCAAGGGCTCGCCTGGAGACTTCCCAGTTAGGAGTTCTAAAATGATCACTCCAAGGCTGTATACATTTGTTTTCGTGTTAGCTTTCTTGAGCTTTGAAAGCTCTGGTGCACGGTAGCCTAATGCTCCTGCGGTTGCAATCACATTTACATTGGCAGCAGCAGTCATTAGGCGAGAGAGGCCGAAGTCTGAGATTTTAGCATTTGTGTTGTCATCAAGAAGTACATTGCTTGATGTAAGGTTTCCATGTATAATATTCTCATTGCTGTGGAGATAAAACAGGCCCCGAGTCATGCCCTTAATGATTTTCATCCTTGTTGGCCAATCGATGGGCGTTTCAGGACCGCGAGCTGCAACAGAAAAAAATAACAGATCGTTAATCGTTATTAGCTGATTAAATGACAATTACCTAGTTCATGAATCATAGAACATTAAACTTTACTTACCATGGAGAAAAGTTGCAAGACTCCCTTTGGGCATGTAATCGAAAACAAGAAGTTTCTCTCCCTTGGGGCCCAAGTAATAAGCCCTTAGAGCCAAAAGATTTGGATGCCTGATTTTCCCTAACAAAGTAACCTCAGTTTCAAATTCCCTCTGACCTTTTGTTATCTTTTCTCTCAATCTCTTCACAGCAACTTGACTCCCATCCTCCAATGTGGCCTTATACACAGTCCCATAAGTACTCTTTCCCATAATTTCTGCAGTAGCACACAAAAGATCATCAGCTGTAAACATCAATGGCCCATCGAAATGAACCAATTTCCCTACAGCCTCTCCACCGGCTTCCACTTCACCAGCTGCAGGCGAAGCACCCTTTTCACCTCTTGCAGCTGCAGCCCTTGCAGCGACTTGATCATCCTTTGATTTTGATGCAGCCCTTTTCCTTATCAAGCAACATATCAAAATGCAAACAAGGATAAGCAAAACTATAAGAAGAGCTCCAGCTCCAATGAGGATTATATCTTTTGTACTTAATTTTCTCCCATGAGATTTTGGCTTCTCCGGTGACGGAGGCGGGACACTTTCAGAAGGTGCTGGAGAGGGACAGGGAGCTGAACCACTATAGCCACATAGCTGAATATTCCCCACAAAAGAACTTGAATTGAACTTTTGTGCAAGAGAAGTGGGAACAGGACCAGAAAGGTTATTGTAAGAAACATTGAAGGAACTAAGGCTTCTGAGCTTGGAAAAAGAACTTGGAATTTCTCCACTCAGCTTATTCTGAGATAAATCAAGTCGTGTAAGAGTGGAAATGTTTCCTATGCTTGGAGGAATGTGGCCATTAATTTGATTTCTCTTCAAGTTAAGAACAGTAAGATTATGTAATCTATCCAGAGAGTCTAGGATTTGGTCATCAAGGTTATTGCTCTCTAGAGTCAATGAAACAAGTGAAGATAGATTGGAGAAACTAGCAGGCAAGCTTCCATTAATGGCATTATAAGAAAAATCAAGAGTCTTAAGCCTAGAAAGTCTCCCTAAATCACTTGGTATGACTCCACTAATCTGGTTATGACTAAGTGAAATTTCTTGAAGCTCGCTTAACTTTCCAAAAGAGGCAGGGATTCTTCCTGAGAGGAAGTTATGATCAAGGCTCAAGTACTGAAGTTGAAAGAAGTCATTTTTGTGATTGTTACCCCAAGAATCTGGGATAGAGCCAGAGAGGTTGTTGTGCTGGAGAGCAAGGAACACTAGGGACGAAGAACGGGTGAGGCTAACAGGAATTGAACCAGACAATGAATTGAAGCTAAGATTAAGCCTGTAAAGCTTAGTAGAGTTTGCAAGACTCTCTGGGATTGTCCCTATGAGTGAGTTATGACTAAAGTCAAGAGTTTGAAGCAGAAGACATGAGCCTAATGAAGGAGGAATTGAACCTGAGAAGTGATTGTTAAACAGTTGAACACCTCTAAGATTAGGAAGAAACCCCAATGCTTGAGGAATTGAGCCACCAATGCGATTATCATGGAGACTAAGCTTTCGAAGCGCTTGAAGCTGACCGATTTTCTCGGTAATTTGGCCTCCTAGTCCTTTCCAAGGAAGCTGAATCACAATGACTTGACCTTGAGCACACTTGATACCAATCCAAACACCAGAACAAGCTCCATAGCCGCTATCGTTCCAGCTTCTCAAGAAGCCTTTTGGGTCAATCAGTGCTTGCTTGAAGGCTTGAAGTGCTTGAAAATCAGCTTCAGTTACAATAACACCATCCCAAGCCTGGCTTGAAACAGGCTCAATGAAACAAATTAAAAAGTAAAGAAACAAGAAAAGATGAAACAACTTCTTCCACTTCTCCTTCTTCTTATCAAATGGGTATCTGTTAAAACCAGTGAAGATCTGATTCAGATACCCCATTATCAAGAATCAAAGAAGAAGAAAAATGATGGGTTATTTTTTTTCCTCCCTCTTTTGAAGTTTCAAAACAGAGCTTATGTTTCTACTAAAGCTACATATGAATGAAACAGAGAAACCAGTAGGAGCTTAGAGGGTTTTGTAGTTTGAAATGGAAGTGGAGTGGGGCGCTTCTGTGACAAAGCACGTGAAGATCTTATGAGAGAGAGAGAGAGGAATCTTTGCTTGTATTGGAGAGAGAATGAAAATAAAACAAAGACACAGTGTCAGGTGAGTGCGTGGCCGAGGCTCTTATTCTAACGGCTAGTTTTTTTTTCTAATGGCCAATTAATACAAAAAAGTTTTGATCGGTGTCCGGTGAGTTCATGGGGGGCTTGCTTATTTAGGTTTTTATTATCAACCGCTCCTCCTCCGGGCTCTAACGGCTCTCTTTTTGGGAGTCGCATTAAAAAAAAAATAGAGACATTAACCTGGAAATGTAAGTTTAGTGACCACAAGAATACAAAATTTGATCTGCTTTTTGAGATTAAAGTAATGTAATTAGGGATTTAAAGTTGTTAGTTATGAGATATACGAGGTTTATTAAAATGATGATGACATGTCGTTGTCTCGTTTGAAGTTACATTGACAAGTGGGATCTTCATGTTATTTTCAAGTTGAAATCTGAGGTGGTCCAAGGGACCTTTGAAAAGTTTTAAACGACTCGTCGTTGCTTGCTTATTTGGCTTCCTGATGATTGACAAGGAGGATCTCATGTGACATGAATTTGAATCTCAGTGCCGTCCTATCATAATTTGCAATAAAAAGATTAAAATTGATAAAGGTTGATAACTAGACCTCTACAGTTTCATAAAAAGGGTAAGAAAAAAACACTCCATCCGAGGCGAAATTCACAATCGTTGAGAATTTAGATGTAAAATTTGAACAAACCTTGAGAGTTTGGATATTATTTGAACAAAAGTTGAGAGTCCAAGTATCATTTTCACTCATGATGAGGCAAACAGATAATACAAAATCGTCTGTTTTGGGTGAAATGATATGTAAATATTTGATGAATATAAAACAATAACGTAAAAAAAAGTTTTATGGAGAACAACCCAGTACCTGCAAATGGCCTGCACTCGGTTTGGGAAATTGAATAGTTCTACAAGGTTAAAAGTTGCACCAGAAAAACAACTCTAGTACCAAACAAATAAGAAAAACAATCCAGCACTGGCACGTACATTCAAAACTTATATGGTGTTAAAAACTGCACCAAGCAGTAAAACACACGAATTCAGGATACTTTCAACACCTTCGTGATAATACCGATTGTTTGCGAACTAAATGAGATTCACATGACATGCAACTGAAGCTAGTCCTAACTATCAGAACTAATCCACCGTGACGCATCACTAGGAAGAAGTTATCCAACATACATAGAACGCTCATTGCTCAGTTACATGCTTCTATATAGTCAGCCTTGTACACAAAGCGTCCCTGCCTAACAAGGCAAACATCAGATAGTTTCTCTCTGTTTTTCCTCATAGAAACAGCCTATCTTAATCTAATGGGAAGTGGGAAGGGACAATCTTCATATCTGCTTAGACTTATAGAGACAGCAGGTAGTGAAATGAGACACTTTCCCACATACGAACATGTAACATGTTTGTGAAAACAAACATACATCAACTTCCAGAAACCTCATTTCTTTTCTACTGCATCTTCACAAACCCCACAGCATAAATTCTTTAAAACATTTTATTTCTACTTAACCATCATATTCCAGAAATCTCATTTATTTTCTACTGCATCTTCATAAACCCCACAGGCTACAGCATCAATTCTTAAAAACATTTTATTTCTACTTAACCATCATACCTATCAAATGCCCAACAACATGAAGATTATGAAGATTTTTTGAAGTCAGTGGAATTTTGTTACACCTTGCCATAAATTATATATCCGGCATTTCATGGGCTATGCAAAAGTTGGTCTCTCCAAAATTTACCTAATTCATTAGCATAACCATGCAACATGCAAGTGAATAAATTGAAAAATAAGGGATAGCTCATTTACACAATTCTTAGATATAAAAGCTGAGACAAACCCACATGTACCTACCTTCTTAGGAGACATGCATATGCAGAATAGCAATAGGTAAACTGATTACTTCTAAAACCAGCACTAATTATCTAACTGCAAATAATCTAACTATAAAACAGTAAAAATAAAGTGAACTGATCTCCAAAATGCGGGTAAAATTTAATGCCATTTAAAATTTTCATTCTTGGGTCTATTTAATAAACAAGTATAAAAATTCCTTAACCTCATAATGCAGAATCATATCAGTTGCCTGAATAAGACACAAAACAGCCAAAACTAAAGCATAGCAATACAAATAAATGTCAACCAGTGTTCTAAAACGCCCCGCCTAGGCGGCGCGTATAGGTTCGGCGGCTTATGGCCGCCCCGCCTGGCCCCAAGTCGTTGGGACCAGGCGCTCGTCGCAAATCCATCGGTCAACCGTCGTTGACCGACGTAGAATTCAAAATTAATTGCTTTTTCCGGCCGAATTTCACACCTCAATCCTAACCCTAACCTTAATTTTACAAAATTAACTCTCTAACTCATCAATTTGAAAAAAATCCCAATTTAGAGCATAAACCATAATTTCAAAAATCTAATTTTTTTTTCTATTTTTGTTAGTTTCTCATTAAATTGACCATTTGTAAATATTAGCCATTACTCAAATAACATTTATCTATGATTGATTTCTCCAAATCATACCAAATCTTAAACCTAATTATAGAAATTCTCAATTTCCGATTAACCGTCTAGACCCCGACTAGGCGCTGGATCGCCGCCCGACTAGCGCCTAGCGCATTTTAGAACACTGATGTCAACAAACTCTCATTACAACACACCAGTTCCAAATCCCTATCATTAAAACAGATCATTAAGTGCCTTGTGTCCAATTGGATTTGAACAAGATTATTACAATAATTACCTTAAATCTTTAAAAAATTCCTAAACTTTTAAGAACTTAAAATTAGATCAGATCACATTCGTGTACATTCCACTATTCAAGGAAGCAGTAAATCATTAAGAATGAATTAACACAAAATAATCATTGGCTTGCAAAGAATATGAACAGTCCTAGAAATAGATACTGCATAAGATCCACAAAATGAACATCCAGATTGATTACACGATTACACTACAATATTGAACATCTTGCATGTAACAAAATTGAAATCATACAAATCAAACATAAAGATTCAAATGTTACATTAAGAGTAAGAGGCGAAACCCTAAATCAATTCATTTCCCTAAAAAGAATTCATGAATAATCATACTCCTGATCGTCGAAATTCCGGCAATTACAAGAGTCGTTTCAGACACGTGCGGCTACGGCAGGGGCGGCAGCGGAGGCCGCGCCACCGAGGATAGATAGAAATCCGGAATTGATAGGCTCTTGCTCGTCCAAAAACAAATCCTCAGGAACCCTAAACGCGCCATGCGCACACACGATCGCAGCTCCGACCATCATCGTCGAGATCAAGAGCGATCCGACGCTGGTCAAGAAGATGACGACGACAGTCAAAACGACAAGCACGCCAAGCGTTTCGCGATCGGAAAACGTACGACCAAAGAGCACCACGGGCTGATCCGACGGTCGGAAGAGGTATAGGAATATCCACGCGCCTAGGAGGCAGAGCAGGACGAGGAGAGAGAAAGGATGGGAGAGGAGAGAGAAGGCGAGTACGAGGGCAAGTAGAGTTGCGTAATTTACCTTGAAGTAGGAGAGGTTTCTTCGGATCCGGGAGTAGGCTTCGGATAAGGAATCAGGTCGGGCCATGGCGGTTCGGTCGACGAGCTCGGACCATGGGCGGCGCTGGGAGAAGCCATGACGGATTAAAGAGGAGAGGCGTGAGACGAACGCGCGGAGGGCGGGCGTTGCGATGGGTGGTTGGGATTGAGTGGTGGCGTTGTTGCTGTTGGTGGTCTGAGAGCTTGAGATTGGGAGTGTCGGAGTCGCCATCCCTGGCGCGTGAGAACGTGGTGGCGCGTGAAAATTAGGGAGATTTTTGTGGATATAGTTAGAGGGAATCTAGCGGAGAGTCGATTGGAGAGATTATATAGCAAAGTGGTAAGGTAAGATTCTATGCGACGCAACATACGGAAAATTTTTCGGGATAATAACATTTGGACCCCTAATATGTTATAATTTCTCAAATTGATCATAATTTCTTCATTTGCAGTAGATATGTTCCTAACTTCGTAATCCTAATTAAACGACATTAGCCTATTATATGAACAGCATCCGCATTAATATATGTCTAAAAAAATACATGTATTTTTTCGTTTATTAGCATAAAAATTTCGTACATATATCTGTAATTGAGAATTTTCAGTAATATAAATACAGAAATTATATATTTATTTAAGAAAACAACAAACTAAGATGTGTGGTTAATATTATACCAAAACCATTAATATCTATTTTCATCATATTTAATATTTTGTAATTTCAACTAATGTTGACTGATTTATCATTTCTTAAACAAAACTTAAATTAGGAGAATATTTATATCAAACTTATGATGTGACAGATATTATGTATCCGCCATGTGAAATTTGAGTACTAGACTTTGTTGTCTCATGAGTACCGACTTCAGTCAAGATATAAGAGACTCATTTATATGCTGCAAGTACATAATAACTTTTTAATAATACATTACATAGGTCTAATGTATTTTATATTAGAGGGTGGATTTGGTTTACTTTTTGGCCTAATAAGCATGAAACAATTTATAATGAAATCTGTTGGGTCAAACAAAGTCCCAAAGTCCCACATTGGTTAGAAATTGGGAAGATCATGGGCATATAAGGATGGACATGTATCTTCATTGGTATGAGGCCTTTTGGGTATAACCCAAGAGCAAATCCATGAGGGCTTAGGCCCAAAGTGGACAATATCATACCAATGTGGAGATAGGTGGTGTCCTAGGTTCCTTTACATTGGTATCAGAGCATTTGGAAAAAAGACCAGTGGGCCGAAGGGAAATTGTGGAGGCCGAGAGTTGGACCAAGATCAGAGGATTCAGAGCCCACCCTGCCGAGAAGACTCAAGAACAGAGCCATCGACGAAATTGGAAGGTCACGGCTACAAACGAAATTGCCAAAAGCAAAAGCCGAGATCAAGAAGCCCAAACTCGTCTTCTTCATCGGTCTGTGAAGAAACGAAAACCCTAAAAATTGGTCAAAGTGGAAACTCAGCAAACCGGTTCAAAATCAGCCACAAGAACAAGATCAGAGAGCAAGACCGAAGATCAGTCTTTTCTTGGTGGGCCTAACATAAAACCCTAAAACGCATACAGCCAAGAACAAGCCACTGTCGATTACGTGCAAGGTCAGTTGTTGCCGATTGAAGTTCCTTGTGTCTTCAGTAACAATAGCTCAGTGAGGGCTGATTGATTTCTGAACCCTTGATTTCTGTTCTTGACTAATTGGTTTTGAGTTTTTTGGACTGCATTCAATATTGGCCTGGGCGTGAGACTGTGAGCATATTACAGTAGTATCAGGATTGGTTGTGTATTGAGTGTTTGGGTGTTTAAAGCAGTGTTGGGTGATTGGAAATTATTGAATTGTTATTTGGGTATTGAATCTCGGTTGAAGCTGGTTTGAAAGGAACAGAACAGGGCATCCAAGAATTGGTTGTGTTTTCTGCCGAAGGGTGTCAGGGCAGAATTGAGGCAGTGAATTGCCGGAGTTCTGGGCGAATTGAGGCAGTGAATACCGAGTGTGTTTGTTGGGCAGATTGCATAGTGAATTGCCGATTGTGATTAGGCAGTTTTGGTGGTGTACAGCTGAATTG
This sequence comes from Zanthoxylum bungeanum, assembly GCA_019454045.1. Taxonomy (NCBI): domain Eukaryota; kingdom Viridiplantae; phylum Streptophyta; class Magnoliopsida; order Sapindales; family Rutaceae; genus Zanthoxylum; species Zanthoxylum bungeanum. The sequence continues at coordinate 26,026 of SKCR01032953.1, forward strand.
TGTTTGGGCTGGATTGAGTTAGTAACAGCCAAAAGAGTTGCGAAAGTGATTCGGTTGTGAAAAAGAAATGCCGACCATGAGACTCGACATTGGCATCTTTGACGGGAAAGGAGATTTCACCACATGGAAGAAGAAAATGAGGGTTCTGCTTTCCCACCATAAGGTGGCTTTGGCACTGGAACCGGATCCAGAAAAGTGGCCAAAGATGGAAAAGTAAACGAAGGAGGAAATCCTGGAAGAGGCTTACAACCTGATTTTCCTTCACCTTGGAGATTCGGTCATCAGGAAGGTTGACGGAATGGACACTGCCATTCAACTCTGGGGTAAACTCGAATCTTTATATTCTGTTATTTCTGCACCAAATTTAGTGTTCTTAAAAGGAAATTTGTTTAATTACAAGATGGATACTAGTAAGTCGATTGATGATAATTTGGATGAATTCACGAAAATGACTCAAATCCTTAAAGGAACTGACCAAGCCCTAGGAGACTCTAGCGAAGCTATGATCCTTTTAAATGCATTACCTGAAGAATATAGTGTCGTTAAGAATTCTCTACAGTACACAGGAGTTGTACCTAGGCTAGACTTGGTGATATCTGGTATAAGGGCTAGAGAGCTAGAACTTAGAACCAGTAGGAGAGGAGGAGCGAACTTATTCGTGAAAGGTAAAAATGAAAAGAAATTCAATGGTCCGAATAATCATCAGACTAATAACCAAGAACCTAAAGGTAAGAAAAAGAATAAACAGGATAAGAATAAAGATAGTGACAAGAAGTGTTATCATTGTGGAAAGATGGGACACCTTAAAAGGAATTGTTATAAGTTCCTGAGGGAACAGGAAAATGAAGGCAGCGCCACTGTGGCTGCCGAAAAGGAGTCGATGTGCCTATCTGAGGCATTGACTGTGTGTAGGGATCACATTAGTAGAGAATGGATTCTGGATTCCGGGTGTTCCTTCCACATGAGTCCGTATAGGGACTGGTTTGTCAACTTTAGAAATTCAGACCAAGGCACAGTGTATATGGGTAATGACAATACTTGTAGGATACAGGGGGTTGGGGACATAACTCTTAAACTTCATGATGATAAAGTTAGGATTCTTACTGACGTTAGATATGTACCTGACTTGAAACGGAACCTGATATCACTAGGAACTCTAGATGAATTAGGTTTCACATATAAGGCACACAAAGGACACATGCACATATCTAAGGGTAATAAACTGATCCTAACTGGTATTAAGAGAAATGGATTGTATGTTCTAAATGGTCAACATGTATTCTCGGATAAACCCATTTCTGCTTTAACTTCTAATGTTGATATGACTAATATATGGCACTTGAGACTTGGCCACATAGGCCAGAAAGGAATGCAGGTACTCAGCAAGCAGGGACAATTTGGAAAGGACCAGTTGAAGCCACTTGAGTTTTGTGAGATCTGTGTGTTGGGCAAACAACACAGACAGAGCTTCCCAACTGGAATTCATTTGTCAAAGGCGAGTCTGGAGTATCTACATTGTGATTTGTGGGGACCAGCAAAGGTCCAGACACATGGGGGTAAGAAATATTTCCTCTCTATTGTTGATGATTACAGTAGGAAGGTATGGACATTCTTACTAAAATCAAAGGATGAAACTTTGACTAAATTTAAAGAATGGAAAGTATTGGTAGAAAATCAAACTAGTAACAAAGTAAAAGTCTTGAGAACTGATAATGGCTTAGAATTTTGTAATACTGAGTTTGACCATACTGTACTAGTGAGGGTATCCTAAGACATAGGACTGTTAGAAACACCCCTCAACAGAATGGAGTTGCGGAAAGAATGAACAGAACCTTATTAGAAAAGATCAGATGTCTTTTATTTTCCTCCGAACTTCCGAGGGCCTTTTGGGGTGAAGCCCTCAATACTGCTACTCATTTGATTAACCTTAGTCCTAATAGTTCAGTTCAGTTTAAGACACCAGAAGAAATCTGGTCTGGTAGGGCTCATAAGCTTGCACACCTTAGAGTGTTTGGCTGTGAAGCTTATGCTCACCAGTCCGTAGGTAAACTTGAACCGAGGTCAATCAAGTGTGTTTTCCTAGGATATCAAGAAGGGACAAAAGGGTATAGGTTATGGGAAAGGGAGTCACCTGGAGTCAAAGTCATAGTTAGTCGGGATGTTATATTCAATGAATTTGTTTTCCTTGTAAATCTACTAACAACAATGCAGATGCCTTAGAAAAGGATCTAGCAGATTTTGATTTTGCAGGTGGAGCTCAGATGCAGGTGGAGCCAGGGACATCAAGGACCGCTGAGCAAGTTGGTGACATGTCAGGTTCGGAGACATCTGAGGACTCCCAGCCCAGGAGAAATATCCAGGAGGAAAACAGAAATGAAGTAGCAGAGATACAAGAACAAGTTGAAGAGGACACAGTAGATCAAGTGGATCTAACTGAGCAGCATGATGAAACACCTCAAGACACATTGGCCAACTACCAGCTAGCAAGAGACAGAAGTATGAGGCAGGTAAGGCCTCCTACCAGGTATGATTACTCAACCAATGATTTGTATTTCTGTGCATTAATAGCAAGTCATGAAATTAATGGGATCGAGTCTGCTAGCTTAGGAGAGGCATTAAAGTCTACCCATAAACTTGAATGGGAAGAGGCTATAGAAGAGAAGATGTTTTCTCTTAGTACTAGACCTGAGGTGATTAAAATAGAAAATGTATCTTGTGCTAATGCTATTGGTTCTGTGATGTATACCATGATTAGTACTAGACCTGACTTGTCATATGCTGTATCGGACATGAGTAGGTTTATGTCTAATCCAGGTGGAGCACACTGGAGTGCTTTACAATGGTTGTTAATATACTTGAATACTGCTGTTGATTATGACTTATGTTTTAACCAATCTAACGCTTTAGATTTGGTAGGGTATGTTGATTCTGATTTTGCAGGTTACAGAGACTTAAGAAAGTCAACTACCGAAGCGGAGTATCATTTTGTTCGGGAAATTATCTCAAGTGGTAAGATTGAGATTAAGAAGTTTCCAACAGAAGATAACCCATCGGACATGGGGACAAAGGTTGTGGCTGCAACCAAACTCTCCCACTGCAGGAAGCTGTTGCAGGTGGGGGTTGGCTGACCTTGCAGCCGACATGAGCGGTGATGTGAGTAGGTGAGTTTGCTGTGCTATTTTTGACCTTAGTGTGTCCTTGTATATGGTTAGGAGTGATTAGTGTGTTCTGGCTTCAAGGTGGAGATTGTAAAATGTGAAGCCTTGTCATCCGTTGGATAAGGGACACGTGGCGCAATCCTTGCCGTTGTCCCAATTACATGTATTTGCTCATCCTATATAAAGAGCACTTAGGTTGAGTATTAGGTGAGAGTTTTTCATTATTTGTATTCCCTTAATAATTGGCTAAGTGTTAAGCCTATTCCCTAGTCCAAGTTAGTGTAGTCTTCAATTGGGAATTTGAGAGATTGTCACTTTTAGAGATTAGGGTTCTTTGTGAGATTTGGGGAAATACAATTTGTAAACGGATTCAAGATTCCGTGTGTAATCTTGAAATTGCTTAGTGCAGCGAGCTCCCTATTCCGGAGTTCAACGTGGATGTAGTCGGGAATCTTTCCGGCGAACCACGGTAAAAATCGTGCATTCTTGATCGATTGGTTTGACGATTTGCCACAAAAACTTAACAAAATCCATAATTGTGTTCGTGAAACAACAACAAAAAATACTTATTTTTATTAGATATGGTAACAGATGGGATATCATCAATTTTGAGATAGATATATATATATATATATATAGATAGATATATATATATATATATATATATATATATTATAAAGCACAATGGTGTGAAATGAAAGAGAAGACAATCAATGGTTAGGATTAAGAGAGATAATGTATCCAAATGCCATTTTTATGTGGCTTAATTGGCGGCTCAGATCATTTCATTATAATCTAATGGCTGATAAAGAATCCTTCCATTATATAATCTCTATAAAAATGAAAAATGAAAACTACCAAATAAATTAAAGAATAAAATAATTTATTAAAGGAAAATGAAAACTACCAAATAAATTAAAGAATAAAATCATTGTATTAAAAAATAAAATCATTTCATGATAGAATATCTCTGAAAATTAACAAACAAATTAAATAACAGAATCTCAATCTCTCTGTAAATTCTGTAACACCGTGCCGGAGGCACGGGCAATATCTAGTATATTATAAAGTATAATGGTGTGGGAAAAGAGAAGGCAGCCAATGATTATGATTAAGAGAGATAATAGATCTAAATGCTATCTTTATGTTGCTTAATTGACGACTCATATCATTTCATTATAATCTAATGCCTGATAAATAATCATTTCATTATAAAATCTCTATAAAAATAGAAAATGAAAACTATCAAATAATTAAAGAATAACATCAATTAATTAAAAAATAAAATCATTTTATTATAGATATCTCTGAAAATTAACAAACAAATTAAATAACAGAATCTTAATATCTCTGTAAATTCTGTAATACCGTGTATATATATATATATATAATATCTACATTAGTAACAGAAGGCGAATATTAGTGGACATCCAAAATATCTGTCCAAATTGACATACTACTATTTATATTATATTTCTCATAAAGCAAACATCAATATTGGGTTATAATTTCTTTTAAAAATTTTAAAATTTTAAATGTTTTTAGGATCTTATTTTAAAATTTTAATTATAAATGTATGTATTTAAAATTTAAAATGTGCATATTTTAATTTTAAAATAATAATTTTCATATTTATAATTGAACCCCGACTCAAGTCCGGACTTTTCTTGCTATGTTGGGGCTTCTGCTTTGCCATCCCTAGTTGTGTTGTATCAACAATTAGAAAAAAAAACATGATATAAATTTTATTGAATGGATAATTTTTTCTTCGAATGAATTTCTTTACATATATTTTGTTACGTCCTGACAGTCTGGTCTGAATCCTAGTAATTCGTAGGCTACCACTAATTAATAAATATAAAATATGTTTTTCCCTATTTGTGTGTAGGGGAGTAATCGAACCGAGTCGAGTCGAGTAGCGTTGGCTCGACTCGGATCAATAAGCATTTATATGATCTCAAATCGAACTTTGCATGTGTTGTTCAAACTCGACTTGTTAAGAAAATATTGGGATCAAGCTCGACTTGATTTAATTATCAAACAATTCGGCTAGCTCGAATTGTTATCTAATAGATTTTTCTCTATTTATACATGTAAGAGTGTGATGTGATTCAATGTACGGGAATTAGGCATTATGCAAGTCTAAATTACAGAGTTCCAAAGTTTAAAATTTAAAAAAAAAAACAAAACAAAAAAAAAACACTAAATATACATCAAGAAATATGACATACTCACAAAATTTTTATTTACTCCTCAAATATAAGAGTGTAGAAGTAATAAAATAACATATAAGTCAGAGGTCAATCCACAAGGAATAGATTTAGTAAAATAAAATAACAATTCGAGTAACAAAATAAAAAACTTAATTGATTGAAGTGATGAATATTTTTAAATTGAAATGCATCAATAAATTAAAATAATTGGGTTATGGGATCCACTATTGACATTTCAAATATAGAGAAATCTTATTTTTTATAATATATAAATTTCCATTATTACCTAGTTAATTTATTTCAGAATTTAATTATGCCCAAACATATACAATTGTTTATAAAGATGGTGATATAGTTTGTCTATAATTAGTCCAAATTGATACTCAATTATGCCATAACATATAAATCCATCCATAAATGTGGTGATGCGGTTTTATCAATAATTAGTCCATATTAAAATTTCTCTCTCATATAATATAAGGTAAAATATTAACTGCGACAACCAATATGAGATTGTCTACAGCGAATCAAGACACCGACAAATATAAGAGAAAATTAAATAATAATCTTCATATTACAATTGATATATTATAATATAAGTAAAATTAATCTATACTCTTATATTAAGAGTTTCACTCTTCACCCCAACAGAATGCAATTAGCTACTCGTGATTGAAATAAAAACATACATAATTTTATAACTAAAAGAAAAAAATTACAAAAAAAAAACACACACACACACAAAAGGTTAAACTATTCACAAATTCTCAAAGCATGACATATGAAGGAAGCCGAAGCGAGGTGCTCAGCACCTCAAGTTATCATTTGCCAACATTTGGCCACAAATGTCAATATTTAATTAAATGTATTTATTTCATGCTTTTGTTATCAAACATATCTTTGGATTGCAAATTACAATTATATTAATGAAATAATAATTCAATTGCAATTATCTAAAGGTTGATTACTTTTCTTTATTTATTAATTATTATCTTGTGTAGCCGATTTTATGATAAGCTCATCCAACAGCGAATCAGACATGATCAATCTTTTTATATCCTATTCGAATTTAATCTTCATGCTTCTTTGGGCTTATGGGCATTCGAAATCCAGATTTCATGTTCATTCTCATGTCGAACATCCAAAACAGTATTATTTCACCCACATAAGAAATAAAAATCATAATAAAAATATATAAAATATATATTTAATTATTATTTTACAAATGTGTTAAATTAAGGGGATTAATGAAACTATAAATGTAAAATGATTATTTTTCTTTATTAAATGTATATTTTTTGGTATTCATCAAAAGAGGTTCTTGGTAAAATTCCATCAAAGAGTTTCAAGAGAAAACCACATCGGCAATGATGACAAAATTTATGCAGTTTTCATATTTTAACTATAATTTCCTCATACAATGTCTGATTTTGGTGATTCAAGTTGCTTTGGAAAGAAGAGTAAAAAATCTACAACTTTATGATTTATGTCAAAGAAAATTTCGAACTCTTTTCTGGTCAATATTCGATCGCAATAAATTTCTATAGTTTATATGTTTTATGTTTTATGTTATAAGTTTAAGTTTTGTTTTAGTATTATGTGCTTAGCTTTAATGTTAATTTAAAGTCCATGTATGAAATTTAAGCCTTATTTAGCTAATTTTTTTTTTTATTAGTTCAATTATTACTTCTTTTAAGTATTTAGTTTAATTAACTTTCCTTATTTAAATTAACTTAGGATTTTACAATAACATTTTTAAATGTGCTTTTAGCTTTGTAATTTTGATATAGAATTTTGAATAAAGAATAATCATTGACGTTTAACACACAAGTGTGTGAGAGTGAATTCTCTCTTAGTTTTTTTATTGAACCCTTATCAAGAGTCAAGACTTATCAAAGATTGACGATCTTTGTGGTTTCTATAAATAGTTAGCAAAGTTTATTTCAACGATTTATAAAATATTTTTAAGCACATGTTTCTTGAGGGTTCAACTTGATATTAATTTTTTTTTTTGATATTATAAAATCGTGATTCACAGTTCTTGAAGTTCGCTCAAATACATAGGAATTAATGCTACAATGTTTCCCTCATGGTGTAATCGAAATAAGCTAAAGAGCCCAGCTTTTTCAACTTAACATTTCTCCCAGAGATCATTAGTAAATAATATCAAATAATACAAATCATTGATGTTAAGTATTAATTTTTTTTCAAACATGTGAAAACTATTGGCAGTGGCACATGTGGAAAAATGCTTTTAAATTTATTTGCCAAGTTTTGTTATCATGATATCAATCCTTTTAATTTTCACATTCAATTTTTTTTTTTTTTTAAATGGGGGACAAATTCAATATATTTTTAATTTTCCCCCGTAATTTACACATTCAATTTTTTTTTTTTTTGCAATTTAGTAAGAGTAGATTTACATGCCCTAAATTATATGATAAATAATTAAAAAAAATAATTGTGATAAAAAAAAAAAAAATTGACACAACGAAATAAAAACTATAATGTTGAATGAACAAATGGATTTTCGGCTCCTTCCGTAGAGAATGCGTTACCAGTAGATTAGAAAGAGACTTGATCAAAATGCATTAATTATGAGAAAGAAAATAGAGGGAGAGAGAAATAAATAATAATAATATTCTATGGCCCACTAACTATTTTGTTTTGGTATAAATATGTACAATTAATCTCATCCATTGATCTCATTAGTATTGGAAGGTTGAGATTTCGTGTATATATATAAAATTCGAGTTGTGTTTATATAATCAAAGTGGAATTTATTTATAATAGAGTTTGACAGTAGGTTTGTACACGATTCAGTTATGGTTGGAACCGTAATCGAACCGTATGATTTACGATTTGATTTTGACCGAAACTGTAAACCTTATTTATAACTGAATCGAATCGTACGATTTTTGTTCGATTACAAATGAACCGTATTTTTTTTTTAAAAAATGTTATAAATAATTAAAATCTGGTTCAACCAGATTTTTTTTACGGTTGAATCAAATTTGTTACGGTTTAATCGTAAATCCGATTCAATCGTCAATTGAATCTGGTTTGGTTGCAATTTGCTGTCAGATTGGTCAACAGTTCGGTTACGATTTGAAACCGTAACCGTATACATGTCAATTTATGAGTCAAGAATGAGCTGAATAGAGTTTTTGTGAGTCAATCTCATTTAATAATCGAACTATTACTTTTAAATTTAAATAATTTATTTATTAAACGAATATACATCGAATCAAAATAAATGTGATTCGAACCGGAACTCTTCACGGCTCGATTCCTATTTACATACGAACAATTATTGGCCACGTAAGCCTGAAAATCACATACGGTGCAATTTAGCAAAGGGTAGTTGAAGGGATGGGTGGAGAAACTGAGGCAGTGACCAGAGTGGCGAAGATTTTGATGCCCAAAAAAAAAAAAAAAAAAAAAACATTCGCAACAACACAACACTCGGCAGCTGATCATCAGAAGCTAAATACTAAACCAAACCCCCAGTAAAACTCTACAAGTACAATTCTCTCAATGGCGTCCTCCGCATCTCTCGTTTCATTTCACTGTAACTACTTCTCTTACACTCTCTCTTTCTCTAATAATATTTTTATTTTATTATTTTGATTTTTTTTTTTATTAGATCTTGTTCATTGCTGGTGTAAATTTGGCAGTAACTCATTAAGTGCTCTTTTACGATGGTTAATAATTTGTTGCTTGAAGCTGTTTCCTAATGAATTTCAATTTATTTTAATAATAATTTCCAAAGGTTATTTATTTATTTATGGAAAAATTGTAGATTCTGTAGGGAGTATTGCGAAATCAGGAGCATTACTTGAAAGGCCGGGGATGGTATTGATGCCTGTTCGTAGCTGTAGCTGGACTTCCTCGAATAAATCTTTTAAACTTTTTCATCATCTGTGAAGGCGAAGCGATACATGGCCGTCGTATCAAGTGCTAAGACTGATGGTGAGTTCAAATTTTTTTAAGTCATAAAATTTTATATTTATGTTAAAAACCTTATTTGAATTTTGTTTGGGTACTATTAATTTTGTATATGTCTGTGATGGGCGACGACAATGTGACTATGTTACTGGCTTAAATAATTATATTGTTAAGTAAATTCAGTAATGAAGTAATTGCTAAATTAATGTCTGATATTGATGAAAATGATTGTTAATGTTCATGAAAACAATGATTGTTTGACAATTACCTACGCACGTGCATTTGATATGTAAGTATTTCACCATACAAGCTCTTGATTTGACTTTGCTCTCTAAAATTGTTTGTTATGACGAGGCAGCAGTATTGTCAGAGAGCACCAAGGAATACTCATCGGAGAAGAGTACTCAGCTTATTGCAACTTTCCCAAGTGGATTTGAGGTGAGTGATTTATTTTTAGAGCTATTTACCAATTACCATACTCACTTGATTGCTTATTGTTTATATTTCATTAGGCATTGATGCTAGAGGTCTGCGACGAGACGGAGATTGCCGAGCTGAAATTGAAGGTATAATCCTGAGCAAGTTACTGGCTTGCTCTCGTTCTTGAAACTTCTTTTAGGCAGAAGCTATACTGCCCGCTATTTCATTGTGGAATTCGAAATATTTCTGGTCTTTAGATCTCTGTCAGTTGCAAGCTTTTCTTTTTATGATGGTATTTAAAATATATAACGCAATCCTACCCCACTTTTGCTTTGTGATAGGTTGGAGACTTTGAAATGCATATGAAGAGGAATGTTGGAGCCATAAATGCTCCCTCTCCCTTGTCTAATATTTCGCCCACTACTCCCCCACCTATTCCAACTGAACCCATGGAAGTTTCAGCTCCTGTTGCCCCACCACCACCGTCACCACCAACCAAATCATCTTCAGAGAAAGCCACTCCGTTTATCAATCACTCCTTCGGGAAGTCATCAAAATTAGCAGCATTGGAGGCTTCTGGATCCAATGGTTATGTTCTAGTATCCTCGCCCACGGTTTGTGATGTTGCTACTCTTAATTTCTTTCTGAAACATTGTTTTCCGATATAATTTTATGCAATTTCTTCTCTGCTAGGTTGGCTCGTTCAGAAGGAACAGAACAGTCAAAGGAAAGAAGCAACCTCCAATCTTTAAAGAGGTATCATTCATAGACCTTAGTTATACCTGTATGTTATATTTCTCGATCATGATTTATGAACTTTGTTCGGAACCAACAATATAAGTTTGTAAATGTTTAACACGCTTCAATTTTTTAATTTTCCGTATATTTACTAGCATGTCTACATGTCAGTTCTCTACGTTATTTCATGAGCATAAGAAGTTGAAAGTTTTATCTTACGTCAAAATTTTGATAACAAATTTGGAATACCTGAAAAGAAATCAGTAATTATATGAAAAGATTAGTGCATTAAGTCACATGCCATCTACTTAGTTTACAGTATTGAAACTTGAAGTTATCATGTTAAGAATACATCTTTCAGCTTAAAGTGTTGCCAAATCATATACAAGAATGCATCCTAGTTTACAGTATTAAAACTTGAAGTTATAATGTTAAGAATGCATCTTTCAACATAAAATCTTGCCAAATCATCTACAAGAATGCATCCTTCAGTTGGAAAATCTAGTATTGTGGTGTTCGTCTGAATTTAGTGAATAAAATGCTTGCCAATTAGGTATGCCATTCATAGCAACATTTATTATCATGGTCATGGCATGGGCTTCACTTGATATTTATATCTTTATCTCCTAGTCAAATGCAAAATTGAGGTTGCATTAAACTAAGTAACTTGTATTTGCTTTTCCTATGGCAATTCCGAGCATACAGGGTGATGTAATTAAAGAAGGGCAAGTAATAGGTTACTTGGATCAGTTTGGTACTGAACTTCCTGTGAGGGTGAGGTTACTTCCAAATTCTTGATTTTGGTTTTCTTTCTTAATAGATGTGCCTCTTGATCTTGTTTTCTTAATTTGTTGAGCAGTCAGATGTTGCGGGAGAAGTCTTAAAGCTCCTCTTCGACGATGGAGGTACAACTTTATGAGCTTAGTGTTGTATATCAGTTATTGTGTCTTACTCTCTTGAGTCACTTCATAATTAGTTTCTCTTTGGGCCTTGATTTGGCACTATGTTAACTGTCTGCTTCTTATGGAGCCTGGTTGGATTTGAAAAACAGCATTGCATAATTTGAATGATGTGTTTTGTTCTTTTCAAATTGTTCTAGTACTTGCTTCAATTGGACGAATGTCTTGAGTTGTTTGATTTATTACTTTGTATGGTACAGATGCTGTTGGGTACGGCGACCCTCTCATCGCTGTCTTGCCATCATTCCACGATATCAAGTGAGCCGAGCTCTCTCTCCTATTAAGAGCAATTTTGCAGGCTTTATTGTTCAAGAACTCAGAAGGTTCACTGTTGATTTCAAGTCCTGTATTCTTTCCCACTTTTGTCCTTTTGCTTTCTTCCATACTGAAGATACGAGTGTGATTGCCTAATTGGTGACATGTACTTGATGTTACTACTCAAATGAAATTAACTGCACATCCTGGAATAATTGATTAAACCGTATAATTGAGTCGTGGTTTGTCATTTGTGTTAGAAAAATATTGTTGTAAACTGGATGATATGTAAACTTTTGTTGCTTTATGAGACAAATTGTATCACGAATGTACCTTGAGAGTGTTTCTATTGTTTCTATCAAAAATAACTTCGATTTCTCTTCATTTTATTTACTGCAATGGCCTTAATTTATGTATCGTGGAATTGTGGGAATGACACTAATGAGTTTATGAGTGAATAAGTGATGGTCTCTCTTAAAAAGAAAGATGCTTTGGAGGGCAATATCTTATTATTAATATAATACTTTTTTGGAAACGTTAAAAATTCTGTCACTAAATCATCTGACTCGAGCTTAAACGAAACATGTAAAATTCTTGATTGTCTCATGTTCTTATAATAAATTACCTGTACTCAAACTCAAGACCTGACTATCATGTCCTAAATCATTTGTCACCAAATCACACTTTTTTGGGACAAATGTGTGAAATTCGACGGTTTATGTATATAAAGGTACTCAATATAATTTTTTATAAAATCAAATATGAAGATGATTTTAGATGATTCCCTGATAATTGACGAAAGTATTCGGGGGTTATTCTCCAAAACGTTCTCTCACGATTTTATCTAATAGAAAATCAAGTTGATAGTTTAGCACACATACTCAAATATATCAAACGTCACTTGTATTTGGTTGGATTTGAACGTAAGACTTTAAGTTCATATAGGTATTTTAAAAGCTTGAGGCCAAAAATCAACCCGCCATAAGTTGTCGAGTCTACTCAGTACTTACACACGATGCAAGACGTCTCCCATACAGTTTGAACGACTCTCCGAGTGTCTATTGCAAGAAGAAGGCCCAAAGGGCACGTGCCACATGATATTAGTCCACGTCACCGTTTCAATCCTATCGACTCAAAAAACCCCGCCACGTCAGCACTCTCTCATTCAAAGAAAATGTTCAGCCGCAGACACAAGCCACCGAATTCTCCCGCCGCCACGTGTTGCTCCCTCCTTTTATCGCCGTCGGCTACATAATCGAGAAATGGAGCTTCAGATTGTGAAGAACGCGGGATTCGTGTACTTAGGCGAGGCTGAGCAGATTCCGGCGAGAGAATTATCGAGAAATGGAGCTTCAGATTGTGAAGAATTTGCGAAACTGCTGCATTGTGAGCGAGCATACGATCTCATTGGATTTAGAGCCCTTTCCTTCAGATTTGCAAGACCAGCTCATGGACAAAAGGTACATTTATTTTTGTACACTCGAGGAATTTAAAATTTTAGCATAAATAGTTAAAGCTATAGCTTAAAATTGTGTTTTGTAAGGTAAAAATTTAAACTTGTAATGTGGACTTTTAATTTGTGTATGAATTAACAAATTTGTTGTAAACTTTATACTGATGAGGATGATGTATTTTTACCTTTAGTCTTTATTTGGATATTTTATTGCTACAAAGCTTATATTGAGACGTGTATTTGATGGAGATGATAAATGGAGAAACTTTAAAGTCATATTTGACACATTGGACCGCCTCAATGCTAGCAAGAGTATGAACCTCTTTTGAGCTACTGTCGTGATAATGGAGTTGGGCTTGTTGCTTGTGGTACTCCACTCTAGGTACTCTTATAAAATTATAGGTGTTAATGGTAAACTTGGGAGTGTTAGAAGATTTTGAGGGCCCGATATGTCAGAGATTATTTGGATTGATTTTTGTGCAGAGTAAGGAGCCTCTTCTTCGTGATGTGCCTTGGATACAAAAGTATGATCCATGAACAAACACACATATTATTGTTGGATTGTACTTGGAAGTGCTTGTGGCATCAGAGATTAAATTTTTAAACAGAAAAATGTTATTTTGTATGTACTCTGTAGGTTTGGTAAAGTCGACAGAAATTTTTGAGAAAGAACTTGGATTACTTTTAATAAGCACTTTATTTGCGCTTTTCTACAGAGAATACTGCCAGACACTAGCTTAATCGTCCTTTGTTTCTTTTTCTAATGTGTAAATTCGTTCTGTTGGTTTTTGCATTGGTCAACATGATTACTTAACAGAATATCTTGATTCTTCCACTTTTTAGGTAATTAGGACTGTTCAAGCAGAAGGTATTCCTGGGCTTCCAAAGGCTGATCGTAAATTATATGCTCCTCCTGCTGGTTCTGGCTGCACTTCAATCTCACATAGATCATTAGTTGACATGAATTCACTGACTCAAATCTGTACCTCTTGGTCCAAGTTCCTATCTTTCTGCAGAAGCTAGAGTAGCTGATGATTATACCATGTCTGAAAAAAATTGAAGCAATAATGGACAGGGGAGCCAATGGATGCTTGTATTGGTAACTGGTGCAAGCCATGCCACATATAGATCAAGAGGGACTGGACTGCTGGCAAGAATTTCAAAGAAGTTGCAAAAGAAAAATCAAGTTTTTATATTACTTCATCGTGAAAGGCAATATATTTAAAGAGAGGGAGAGGCTCCAGTAGCTGATATCTTGTGGCACTCTGCCACTAACCCTCTAGTAGAAACTGTTTCGATCGTGCGGAATAGCTCGATGTCCTTCCCCAGGTTAGCCGTTCTTTGTAGTCTTTGAAGATAGAGCATGGCTTGTTAAAAAAAAAAATCATTCAAAAAAAAAAAAATCATTCTTGGTAGTCTTGTCTCCTAAACAATATATATTTGAAATAGCGACGAGTCATACTGTTCAAGATTTGAAATGTATTTTTCTCTCTTACAATTTCTTAACTGTATTACGAACTTTCGAAAAAAATTCTCTTCTAAAGTTCACTTAATTTACGTGAGAATATCTGATTCCTAATCTCATAACTGGTACTTTCTTTTATCGGAATCATAAAGAGCTTGATCTTAGTCTAATATCACCAGAGATGCTTCTTGTTGCATGATCACCAATAAAATTGATGTGGTAAACTTAAAATGAACTTTGAAAAGAGATTTTAGGTTTCAGCCTTAGATTTAATAACTCACGATCTCACCTTAGAGATTTGTTCTTGTGCAGTATCCTCTTATTTCAGAATTTGCTCACTGTTTCCAGGTATGCTACTTCTATAAATGAAATTTTGTTTGCTATGTTGGAAATTTTTCAAATGGATTATCTTAAAACTACACCCCACTCTGTTTCTTGATTTTAGAAATTGTTTACTTATTTAAAACCCAAAAAGGAAAAAAGTACTTTTCATTCTACAAAAGAAACTATGTAGGCAATTTTAAGTAGATGCTCAATTTGAAAGAATATATTTAAATGCAGGGTTTCAGGGAAAGATTGTTGGCAAATCCCAAATTTTTGCATAGCTTAGCTATAGAGTATCTATATCAACCACAACTAGTCTCTTGATATATATATTACTCTGGTCCATAAAACGACTGTTGTGAAAGTGTAGATTTCATTTGGTTCCTATTGTCAAGTGATGCAATGAGAAAATATACTCTGGTAGGTAAACAAGAAGGCATTTTATCATCTTCTAGGATTGGGTATGGAAATCCAACAGTTAAAGTATATACCCAAACGGGGTATATCAGTTATGTTTCGAATCCCATGGGTTGTTAATATTCACAGTAAAGAAAAATTTAAATTTCCTACAAAGGAAATCTAAATTCAGACTTGCTGTTAGGATTAATGCCTACTCATTAGTTTTCCCCCTCTTATTTCTTTAACATATCTGTTAAGTGAACTAGTGATCGGTGGTAAACACACACACGTTACACAAACGCACGTATCGCTCAAGTAGTATAAAATGTATCGATCCCACGAGCACTTAATACCGAAGCTATTAATTTATGAAGCTAAATGTCTACGAGTATCTAATTGATTGATTTTTGGTTGGATGGTGATTTAAACTAAAAACAAGTAATTAAAACAAAACAAATGTAGATTTTAAGTTTTAAACAATGATATGAAAATATCCAGAGTTGTGAATCCTTCCAATATCTTTTAAAGATAAAGTGATTATCTCATGTTTGTGTAATATATCGGTTTATTAACCTGGAACACGAAGTTATGCAAAAGTCTCTTCCAATGGTTAGATGTAAATACCCAAAGTAACACAATTAACTATATTCCTATGTTAATTAAAAAACTCTGAATTCATTAAGATTATGTTCCAATTATGACTACCTCCGCCCGACAGGTATATTCATATCCTGTAAGGAAATCTACCTAAGAGACATTTACTCTAAGGTGAGATCGTGAGCTATTGAGTCTATGACTAAAACCTAAAATATATTTTCCAAGTTCATTTTAAGTTTACCAAATCAATCTTATTAATGGCCAGTTAATAAGAAGCATTAAGCTTAAGACTTAATAAATAAACCAATATACTACCCAAAATATAAAATAACCACTTATAAAACGGTGATATTGAAATTCATCACAACCATAGATAATATTTTTAGCTACAAAACATACCTAAAATTACAAAATGCATAGTTAAACAAAATAACATAACGTAAAATTAAAAAGTAAAGAAAATTACAACAATAAAAGAAAATGTTGGAGGTAGAGGTGTCACTTTTAATACTTTAAATATAGATTACTCCCTTATCAATTAATCATTTCTTGAATTAATTATATTAAAACCGACCATATAGGCGGTGAATGTCATTTGTCCAAAGTCCAACCGACCATATAGGCGGTAAAAATAAATCATATAAACCGACTATGTAGGCGGTAACAAGGTTAGCACCTAAACCGACCATATAGACGGAAACTAAGTCCAATAATGTAAAACCGGCCATATAGGCGGTAAATAATTAATTCAATTTACTTATTTAAATTAAGGGAGTAAATCTAAATTATTATATTAAAAGTTTCACCCCAGACTCAAGCAAAAAGAGATTACCTACTCATGATGTAATTAAAAACACATAAAAATTTATTAAATAAATAAAGAGAAAATACAAGAAAACTTAAATAAACATGCAAGACACTTTCTTTTAGGTTTTCATGGAGAAATCCCCCAAAGAAAGCATGAAAAATTTACAAAGTTTAGCTTGGTATTTTTAGGCAAATGTAAAGGCTTCCACCAATTTCTCCACCAAACATGGCACCAAATCCTCCACCAAACATGCAAGCATATTTGGTGGAAGTTTGACAATTTCAATTTTTTATTTTATTATTTTTGTTTTGAAAATGACTTTAATAATTACACATAACACACTTCTGGATGTTTTATCAATTTCGGTAATGAAAACTTCAGAATTCCAAAATCTTATGAACTTCAAAATTGTAGATCTTTGAGTTTCTTTAATCTGGAACTTGAATCACCTCAATCCGATAATGGAATAAAAAGTTATGGCCAAAATATGACAATTACGCAAAGCTGAAATTTCCGAAATTGTACTTCGTTAGAACGCCGTTTTAAGTTTCCAATCTCCAAAATCAAAATGTCAAGTCCAGTATTTGCCCTTATTTGTTCCACATTTCGTCCTGATTGATTCCATTAAGTCCTGATTTTATTTTATCTGCAAAATAAACTAAAACACATCAAAACGTTCATAAAACTCGAGAAACTATACAAATATTAAGTAAAATGGGCGATAAATGTTGATATATTTTCCGCTCATCAACTAGATATATGGTGAACAAGGTTTGAACTCATATCTTGTTCCCCAAGAGATTTTACCAATTGAAGTAACTGGCATCCACTATCTAATGAAGTCTTGGTTAATATATTAGTTTTGTAAAGAAATAATACGATTTTATATTTCTTAATACTTATAATTATAAGAGATATGTTTTTATATAGACATTACATTAAGTTAAATATAGAAACTAAATATACTAATAATCATTAAAATTACATAATCATATCTCAATGATTATGTAACAATATCATAGAGATATGTAGAATTATAATCATATTTTTGGATGATTATGATTATACTAATATCTTACGGATTCTAACGCTCCCCCTCAGGCTGGAGCATACGTATCATATGCATCACGCTTGTTACAAATGAAACTGGCATAAGAACCACAGAGAGATTAAGGTGTTTAAACACTGCTGGAGAATGCACAGCGGGAACACATGCGGAAGTTTGGATGGTTTAACATCGCTGGAAAATGCACAGCGGAAAAAATTTAAACTATTCCAGAACAACGCAAAACATCTAAAGAAAACTTTCCAAATCATCTCATGACAAAACCCCGAAAAAAGATAAGATGTGGAACTTGATGCGTATAAGAGACAAATAATTGATAAGATCTAAGCATTTCATCGCCATTGGTATTGTCAAGACTGCCGAAGAAGATACGGCGCGTGAGGCTCACACGCATATAGTGGTGCGTGTTCCCCATGCGCCGGCTTGAATAATGACTCTAAAAATGATAAACCAGAACCCAGAGAAAGATTGGCTCTGATACCATGTATAGAAATAATATGATTTTATATTTCTTAATACCTAGAATTACAAGAGATATGTCTTTATATAGGCATTACATTAAGTTAAATATAGAAACTAAATATACTGATAATCATTAAGATTATATAATCATATATCAATGATTATGTAACAATATCATAAAGATATATAGAATCATAATCATATTTTTGGATGATTATGATTATAATT
>SKCR01032954.1:0-100194 GCA_019454045.1 Zanthoxylum bungeanum
ATACTTTGAAAATTGGGGAAATTTGTTCCAAACAATATTTAATCAAATTGATCCAACCAATCATCAATTAAACATGTATTAAGCATACTTAATCATCCAATTTCATAATTGCATGCTTAAATCAATTTTACCCTATTTCAAGTTTCATGACATACTTTCAAAATTGGGGAAATTTGTTCCAAACAATATTTAATCAAATTGATCCAACCAATCATCAATTAAAATACATTCAAGCATACTTTATCATCCAATTTCATAATTGCATGCTTAAATCAATTTTACCCAATTTAAAGTTTCATGACATACTTGGCAATTGGGGATTTTTCGTCCAAATCGAATTCAATCCAATTGATTCCGCAATTGACGTTAAATCATCATCCCGAATGATTTCCAACACTTCCAATTTGTCAAAAATCAAAAATCCCAAGACATAAAATCAATATCAATTTTCGGCCAAGGTAGCAATTTGGGGAAAAATTGATCCAATCATATTTTCTTCAAATTGACATAATCAATCTTCAATACAAACACAATTAAGCATACAAATCCATCCAATTTCATTTATCATGCTCAAATTCAAGTTTGCCCAAATTTTAGCCCTAACATTTTTCATGCTTTTAACCCAAGCTCTTGATGCCATTGTTAGAGTTTCTAGAGGTCCCAAGATCAAAACTCAAGCATGAATCATAAGCGAATACAACGATTTAAGTGCGGAATACTTACATCGAGCGGTGGAGATGCGATTTGGCAACAAAAACGAACTGAAAAAGTGCTCACTGCCTCACTGCAATGTGCGCCCACTGCTGCAGATTTGGCTTCTGTTTTGTGCCATTTTGAACAAGAAAAACGAGCTCCAAGCTTCATCAAGATGTTCCTTGCTCATGGGTATACTTCCCTTATCACCTTGGCATGATCCCGGAGTGTGCTAGCACTCTTGTTTTGCCACAAAACACACTTGCTTCCCTCCATTTCCTTTTGTTCTGTACAAGGCAGTTAATTAATTTGCAAAAGTTTGGGGTAATTTTATAATTAAAAGAAATATGATTTCTTGGGTTATAATTTCATAATTTAAGTATTGGTTAATTAAATAAATAAGTTTATTTATTGTTCCAAGAAAAATTTTGAAATCGGAAAAATCGTTTTTCCGCGTTCCGCTGCGCTAACCCTGTAATTCCTTATAAAACTCCAACACACTCACCAGTGACTCCTGGTTTTGATCCTGACCGTTTCTCGTTGTGACAGCTTTGGCACGTTCACAAGGAGGTGTATCAAGGCTACATTTGTCAATGACAAACTCAAGCTACCAGTATAGTCCTGACAGCTTTGGCACGTTCAGGATTTCCACTTTCGCTTGAATTTTTCCAGTATCAATATACAACCGGTATGGATAATAATTCTATAACCTACACCCTCACAGCTTTGGCACGATCTCAGATGCAGTTATAGAAAGATACCCATAAACCATACTGACAAGACGGACCAAGAAATATGTATCCACAATACACGTTACTTTATAGCAATATTTAAAAACATGGATTTTCCTCATGAAGCTATATTCTACATCAAATGTAGAATTTTAATCTAAATCATTTTCTAAACATTCAATTCTATCTTAGAAAACATAACACAATTTAACCATTAATTTTCGTTATATTTTCCGTTAACGTAGAACCGAAAAGTAAGAAACATATCTAGATTACATGCATGTGCGAACATTAAAATTGGATTAAATATCAAATATCAAGCATGAAAAATGTAATGGATGAAGCATTAGACCCGCTATGATACCATTTTTGTTGGGGTTTTGGTCGATGGGCGCAGCGGAAGCGCGGTTCGGGCGAAATCATATTTTAAAACTTTTTCAAAATACCGAATAAATTATTCAATATCTAATGTGAATAATTTATTCATATTTCACCTAAACATATTTATCCGTTATCAAATAACGACATAAATAATATAGAAACTTCGCGAAACTTTTACGAAAACCGTTTTTCCGCAAAATGATACAAAATACATTTTTGAATGAACCGACCACCCGAAACTTATGGGGACTGCCCAGGTCAACCCCAATAGTGTCAGGGCAGTTCATGCGCTGCCCGAACAGTGACAGATTCACTGTTTGGGCAGCCGTCACCCGGTAACGCCATTTTTGGCCGTTTTCGTTTATTTCAACTCCGAAACACTTTTCGGTAATTATTCCAACACCCAAAATACATCCATTACATTCAAATGACATCAAATTCATCACATAATTTCCAGTTTCATTAGATCTGATCCAGAAGCCAAAGATTCCAATTTTCATGCTTTAAATCCAAATTTTCAAGATTAAATCAATTAATCAAAACACCAACCAAAGTCACCACATATGAACAACTCAAGAACAATTCTAGGTGTCACAAGAGTGGTCATAACACTCTAGAATAGCAACTTATCAACAATTGATCAAATTGGACAATAAGTACACTAATTACTTCCAAAAGTACTTCACACATGCAATATAACTTCCAATTCATCAACCAACATCAAAAGCCCCAAAAATTCAGAATCAAAGTAACCCTAGAACCCTTCTATCAACTCAAGAAACAAGAAACTAAATTTCCAAGCTTAGGGTTATGGTAAATTACCTTTAATCCTCCAATTTCTTAGCCCTTTTCTTTGAATTTTCTTTGATTCTTCAAGCAAAGTTGGAACCCATTTTTGGAGAGTTTGGTCGGTCATGGTGATGGGTTAAATGAAGAAGAAAAACAAGTTTTCTTTTATACCCACTTGACCGAATTTATCAATAGGAAGGGCAATTTTATCCTTTGATAATTTAATCAATATTAAATAAAATTAAACTTTATACTAACCAATCAAAATTGGAAAAATAAAGTGTAATTAAAACATGCCATATTGACCAATAATAATTGGACAAATTCCATAACCTTTATGGAAAAAAAAATTTAATTAATTAATCATTTAAATATTTAACAATTAAATATCCAATTTCGTGTCAATAATCCACCCACTCATGGATTATAACGACCACGGATAATCTCGCTAAACTATGCAAGCCGAGGTCATTACATACGTATAATCCCCCCGTCACAGGCCATCCATATTATACCTGGGATATAGATGAGAACGTCAAATCCGTTCGGTATAATATAGTCGACTTTCAATTTACGATCTCTAAATAACACTTGGAACTGATTTCCGAAGTTATATCATGGCCATGGATTTACTAGATCGTAAACACGTGCGGATATTTATGCCATGTACACAGGACTGACGGATGCTATCTTGATACGCACTGGATATCATGAGCATCAGTCCACACCCAACGAACAGGCGGAGATTTGATCATGAATAGATCATTGACGTGACTGCCATCAAAGTATGGAGTATAACTAATATATCCCACTGTGGTATCTCAAGTCGAATGACCAATATACTCGCTCAACTCGAGAAGGTTCATATTGACGTTGGTGTACCATCTATTAGGAAACCTTCAGTGAGTCGTTCAGTGTCTTATCAAATAAACACCTACATGTCTATACGAGTCTCCCGAGACTCATGGTTCACTGGGATAAACCATCGAACCAAGTCACGATATACGACATGTACTGGTCTCAGCGGATTTTACTAACCGACCCGTGTTAGTAAATCTTGACCAGGAACTTTATTTAAGGATATACATCTTATAGTGCGCTTCCCAATGTCAATTACAAACTATGTTGTAACTGTACACTATATTGTAAACCCTAGGGTCTTTGTCTAATATACACGTATCACTGAACCAGATTCAGTTTCAATCTAATCGTAATCAGATATCTAATCACATTTTGATCGAATAAGCGTATAAAAGACAAGGGTGCTATCAATAATTAAGTAATATTATGGAAAATAGAATTGCTCGTATTTATGAATCGGACATAATACGATCCGAATTAGCACTCTGAGCACCAACCCTAACACTATGTTGGATTATAATGTAGGCACCGCCATGATTATATATCTATGATCTTATTGGACGGAATGGTATACTAGAGTTGTTTCTGAACCAATATTGGATCCATAAAGTATTATTAGTATTAAAACCTTCACAATTGATATCGCCCAAGTGTGAGAATGTTAGAATATTTTATTCTAACATTAATTATGGGCTTCTATTAATTGTGATATAGGTTTTATGGGTCAGGTCGGGTTTTTCGATTTTTTTTATGACTCGATCGGGTCTGGTCATTCGAATCCTTCAACCCGTAACCCGAAATTTGAGAAGATGACCCGCGCGGGTCGGGTAAAAAAACTACGGGTCGGATTGGGTCAACATAATATGTAGTAAATATAATATATATATATTATTGATACAAATTTGACGAGGCGGGTAAGTAGCTGAAATGGCAAATTATTTTATTAATATCTACCTGATCATGAGTTCGATTCTCACCATTAAAATTTTGTTTAAAAAATAAAATTTTCGAAAATTGTTTAAGTTGGGATTCGAACCTGGGACCATTTAAAGACTAAGGGGGGTGTATTGAATTAGGATTTTAAAAGACTATTTTGAGTTAAATAAGTCTTGTGGTATTCAATTAAGACTTAAAATAATCTAAAAAGTTTTGTGGTATTCCATTAAGACTATTAGGACTTTTTAAATAGGGTGTTAGATTGCAGATGTGTTTAATAGCCTCTTTCATTCACTAACTTATTGATAATGCTTTGTTGCTTGTGCTATGGATGCGTAAATTACTACCATCAAATGTGATACAACACCCTTTTTTTCCCGATTGATTGTTTCAGATCTGGAAGTTTTTGGGATTATGCGATTAGCTATTTTGTGATATGAGTTTTGCTGTAAGTTTTTTTTTTCTTTGTTTTACAGCGTATATAAGGTATTTTTAGCCTTGTGTAGGGCTGGGGTATGATATTTAGGTAATGTGTTTGAATCTAAGAGGACGTTTTTTGAAATAATTTGAGACCGTCGAAGATATTATTTATTCCTCTCAAGTCCGGAAAGAATGGTTTGATCGCAGGTTTTCAACGATATATATATATATATATATATATATATATAAGATATTTACGGAAAATTTAATGAATAAAAATTATTTTTTGATTAATGAAAAAAGCCATTTATCAAAAAAATAAAATATATGAAATAAAAAATTTCTAAGTAATTTTATAGAAAATACATTTTTTTTCCAATAATATTTTGTCAAACAAACGTATTGATACGGTCCTTAAATATTTGCTTAAGTTGCATCTATTTTACACATATTTTTGGAAGAACTTCTCTTCATTATACGCTTGTTGCAGAGAAATCATATGCTTCGAAACAAACTTTATCTTTCTCGTCCAAACTTCGATTCCATTGAGATTGAAAGATAATAATTTCTTACATGTGTTGTAGAAGTAATTTAAATGGGGGATTCAGAGCAAGGAAATAACAAAGGAAAAGGCAAAGAGAAAGAGAACTATGAATCTTAGACCATTGATGATACGAATGAGTTGTTGCACCTCTTGGTAGATGCTGTCAATATGGGATTACGTGATGCTAATGGTTCACTTAGCAAGAAAAATGTAGAAAGAGTGATACTTCCTCGTCTTAATGCAAAAATCAGGTTCCCAAAAACATATAATCATTACCTGAGCCGGATGAAGTGGTTTAAGAAGCAATATAATAAGATGTGTGCGCTTATGCGTAACAACTCTGGCTTTGGGTGGGACCCAATTACAAAGACGTTCACTGCTAGTGATGAAGTCTGGAAAGATTACTTGAAGGTGAGTTTAGTTCATAATCTTTTAAATATATTAATAGCTTACTAGTTTAGTACATTATGTTATTTATAATATACTAACTTTGAATAATTTGTTATTTGCTAGTCCCACCCAAGTCACAATAAACTTTGAGAAAAGTGTGTAGTTGATTATGAGGATTTGAAGCTTGTTGTTGGTGGTGGAACTGCTACTGGGAATGGCTCCATTGCATTAGGCGCTGATGATACTGATGCAACAACTTATGGGGAAGAAAATAGAGATTTCGGGATGGAGGACTTTTTATATAATCCTAACATTGATGCGTTCATGGCACCAAATCACTATGAACCATCCTACCAGCCTCCATCACCCCGCCAATGTAGTCCACCATCCCATTACCCTTTAGGTTCGGATCCCACGGAAAAACCAAGCCGCAATAAGCGAAGTAGATCTGAATATGAAGTGAGTTCTAGCTTAGTTGGGACCAACAATCAAGCCAAAGTTCTAGAAAATCTGTCTATAGGCATTGAGACTATTTCTGCCAATTTTGAAAAAATATCCCATCTAATTGAGAAAAGAGAAAGAGAAAGAGAAATAGAGAGGGATATTTGGGATGCCATAAAAGAGATACCAAATTTGGATGAGAATAGTCGTTACAGGGCGGGTGAATTGCTTAGTACTAAAACAAGGAAAGACTTGTTCTTGAACATGTCATTGGAAGAGCGCTCATCTTGGATAAAATTCAAGTTAGGATGATATTATTATTTTAATCATATTTGGATTTGTTGAATTATTTTTTTATCATTCCCCTTTAGGTTTTACTTTGATTGAATTAATTCAGTATTATTTGGTTGAACTATTGTTATTTTAATTTTTTTTGTTTAAGAAATTTGAATATTAGCTTTTACTTTGATTGAATATTTGATGTGCACAGGATGGTCCAAACGATATGACTATGTACATCAAGCATTAAACGATGATCCTGCAATCTTTCGACAAGTATATAGAATGTATCCAGATGTATTCTGAAAGTTATGCATTATTCTTAGAGAAAAAACACTTTTGGAGGATACAAGATTTATTTGTATTGAAGAAATGCTTGCAGCGTTCTTACAAATCGTTGGCCAAAAAAATCTATATGTAGTTGTAGGCACTGCATTTTTGCATATAAACCCGATGATGAGTCTCGTATGGAGACACTACCTTTTTAGTTGTGAAAGCCGAGGGAAACGGACGTTGGAAGGGTAAAGTTGGAAATTAGCATTTTGTCAGATTTAACTCGCTTGTTCGCTTCGGGTTCACTTGTTGGACCTCTGTTTTTAAACACACCAAGCCCAATCCAAATAATTAAAACATTTAAAATGCATGTCACAAATTAAATTAAAACCAATTAAATTAAACTTAAATTAAATAAAATTAAATCACATTCCTAAACTAAATAATTCCAATTAAATTAAATTAAAACACAAGTCACATTAAATTCCTTCTTTCCAAATTCAAAGATTCAAATTAAATTCCATAAATAACATTCCTAATTAAATAAATCACATCCTAATTAAATAAATCATATCCTTAATTAAAAGAACAAATCAAATCCATCCCCATTTACATGATTTCTTTCCTTTCAAATAAACTCATGCAGACCCTAATACACTACTATATAAACAACAACCCTAATCTTCTTCAACTCTCTCTCTCGCCTCTCTCTCTCACGGCCAAACAAGAAAACCCTAATAACAGACTCACGTTCAATGCACCCTCAAGACATTAACAACAGCAACCTTCAAAGTCCTCAGCTCTCTCTCTCTCACGCCCCCCCTCTCTCTCATAAACCAAACAAAGAAAATAACCCTAGCAGCTCTCAGTTCCCAGCTAGCCAGCATCCTCTCGGCAAGAAAACCTCAACAGACATCTCTCTTCTCATCTTGACCGACCATGAAACCCTAAAACAACAATACTTCTTGACCCCTCATCAGCTCCGACCTCTCACCTCTCTCTAAAAAACCCTAGACACACAGCCCTTGGAATAAACCAGCTCTCCACTCACCAACTCCTCACGCTCAGGGCCTCACAAACAACAACAACCCTAGCTTCATCATCCTCTCCCTCTCTCTCTATGTAAAACACTTCCCTCAAACCCTGGCTTTCCTGACAAATGTAACAAAATAGTCATCACTGACCTCAACAAAAAAAACCTAAAACCCTAATGGCTCTTCACGGCTACACAAACACGCAGCACAAAAAAATCCTACACGGTCTCCCTTTCTCCTAGCCCTCCATCGTCACAGAAAACTAAACCCTAGACAGTCCCCTCCCTCTTCATTCAGCAAGACGCACTCATCAACCAACGTGAATCAAGCAACCCTCCAAGTGAAGACAAAACCCACTGACACCCTTCTCATCAGCTTCGACGTGAAACACATACCCTTATACCACAAAACACACGTACCTCCCTCTCTCAGACAGCCATCAATAAGGCGCCTCAATCAACCCTAAAACTCTAAGCTCATCATTCACAGCCCCTCTCGCCACATAACAACCTGCCTCACGCCTTCACAGTCCCCTCTAACACCTCACAATTTTCTTCTGACCAAGACCCTCAACACGCCCACACGTCCCTACTACCTCGCCTAGCCAGCCTCCTTCAGTCAGCGTCATCTACCTTCACGCCCTTAGTTCCACCTGCCAACCTCAACAGCCCCCACGCATCAACAACTAACGCACACAGCAAATCAACACACACCTGACCCTTCACGCTAATTTTTCTCCACTCAACGCCACACCATAAGCCAACCAACTCAGCCATTCACATAGCCCTCAACACACAAACAATTAGCCCACATCCCACGGCCACACTCCATCTCACGGAACAATCACCCCTTACATATCAAACGCATTGCCTTCATCTCAAGCCATCATCTGCCCCTTCAATCAGCGTATATAGCCCTCAAAAATCCCTTCAAACTGCCGTGAAAATTGTCCCCAAATCACCTAACTCACTGCCGCATAACACCCAAACAAGCCGCATAATACAGCCCTCCCTGCCCTTGCAATTTCCAAAATAGCCACTGCACACGCACAACACCAGCCGCGTAATACCCTCACAAAATAGCAGCCCCTAAGCCCTCAAAAAATGCCAAAAATAGTCCCCTTATACACCAAAAATAGTGATCAGAAAATACACCAAAAACAACAGTGAAATGGAGTGAAAACAGCAGCCCAAACAGCGAAACAGCGAGGAAAAACGTTGGATTAGTGAACCGGAAAAGTTGTGGAGCATAAACCCTTCTGACGGCCATGTAACGCGCTTTCGTGAGACGACAAAAGAGGTTTGACCTGAGGGCACTCTTTATTTATTAAGCTTTTGTTTATTTTATTTACTTTAGAAATATTATCGCATGGGAGTCGTTTGAGGCATGATGTGATTGTTGGTTGAGCGGAATATGTGTTCCCTTTTGTGGTATATAGGATGGAAACCCGGACATAAATTTTGTAGACGAATCCGAATGGACGGTAGTGCGGTTTGTACTCGGGATACAACGCCACGTACCACTTAGAGACACGTATTTCGTCTCATCCAAACTTGTGTTTGAGCATGATGTAGTTCGTAGATTATTTAGTTATTATTTAAAGCATAATGTAGTCTAGTTTATTGTTTATTTTCAAGCATGATTATGTTATTTTATGCATGGTATTTTGTTTAGTTTATGATTATGTTTAAATAGTTATTTGTTTATTTTGGTTTAATGGCTCAATATGCTCATTGTGTGATATTGCGTGTTCGCCGTTTAAAGACTTATTTTCGAGCATGAAACTTAGATTAGGAGTTATTTTGATGAATGTACTAGATATAGATTACCCTTGAGCATGAATGTTGAATAGATTCGGTTAGTTTATTGCACAAATCATATCATCATAAGTGACATAAGTAAGGGACCATTCCGAACCCAACGGTTTGGGGTCTTCCTTTGCGAGGGGTGAATGCGGCCTTAAATCTTTGTCCCGTTTCACACCGAGTGGCGACTCCATGTTATTTCGTACTCCCAACTAGGCCGTGAGTCTAGAACAGCGGCGTCGATTTCTGTGTCCTACAGTCTGGCGAGTCCACTGGGGATAGAGAATCGGCCCCGAAATAATGTCTTGTAATGTTTGGATTTGTGCTTTAATTAACCGTGTCTACAGTGGGTTGAAGGGGTTTAGTTAAAGGTATTTTCAGCGAGAGCCTTCGTCAGCGAGAGCCTTTGTCCGCACTCCCGTAAACCCACATGTGAACCTTAGTTCGTAGAACTAGTAGAAATTATTTTTTTATGTTGATGTTTTGGACCGTCGTCATTTGGATCCAGTTGGACCTTTTGTCAAGATGTGAACTTGTTGGGCCATTTAAATTGGGACGAGTTCGTGTCCTTTGACAGTTGGGCCAAAAGCTTCTAAAATATCAATGGGCCTTTTATGTTTGGGCCTCTTATCATTTGAAGTTGTTTAGCCATGTTATCGCAAAGTGTAAACCTATTGGGCCTTTTCAACTGGGACAAGTTTGCATCGCCAATCGTATGATTGAATACTTTAAAATGATAATGGGCCAACTATAGTGTAAAAATTAAATGGTGCTGTATTACATATTGTAAAAGGGCATTATAGTAATTACAATTATTTTTATGGGCTTATATATTACATACATTGCAGTATCTCATGCATCACTTATCATGTTAACCATGTGTCTTAAAAGCCATCATAGATATCCATTGGGTTAGAGAGAAAAAAAAAGGTTTGTCAAGAGGAGTTTAGCAAACATGGATAGCGGGGAAAAGGAAATCGAGAACAGAAAATCTTACGGAAAGGATAGAAAGACCATTGGGGGGGCCTTCAAAAAAAGAAAAAGGAAAAAAAGAAAAAAAAAAAAAGAGAAAAAGAAAGAGAAAAAGAAAGAGAAAAAGAAAAAAAAGGTTGTTTTTTAGTCCTTAATAGTTAGGCATAAGTCCGATGATGAAATCGTTTCTTTAGGATGAAATCTTAGAAACGATAAACTCTTGATATGCTTTTATCTGATGCTTTGAATTGTTGATCTATGCTAGACTCGTAAGCACTTCACTATAGGTTCTTAGCGGTGAAAACCTGAGTAGTTGGCAATGTGACTAGTTGAAGAAATTACGGGTCGATGAATGACCGTTTGCTTAGATATATATCCTGACTTGCTTGTGTTATGATGTGTGGTATGGTTGAAAAAAAAGTCTCTAAAGAAAATAAATAAACCGCCTATAACCGATAAGCGTGAAGCTACCCATGAGCGAGTATTAGGACCACCATGAGGAGAAATGCTACCTTAAAGGGTATGTGTGTTGAAAAAAAAGAAAATGAAAAAAAAAAGAAAAAATAGAGACAAAGGAAAAGAAAAATGAAATCATACCACATTGAGCACGAAAAAGCAATTGCGGAATATAATTGAGACATCTAGGTTGGTTTGACCCATCGATCCTGATTTTTGAAACGAAATCATTGAGTTGGCTTGCTTAAGGATCAAGCTGTGAAAGAACCTTTGCACACACACACTTTGAGTCTTGCATAGATCATTTATTCAAAAACTCAGATTTGAGTTGCATTGAGTGTTTTGAATGTTCTCTGGTTTCATTACTGAGCATTCCTTGAGGACGATAATATGTATAACTATTGGGACTATTTCGTAGCATGTGATATAATATGATGATATGGAAGGCCCCACCATGTGGTTCATCTTGACCAAGTGCAAACAGCGGAGAACAAAAGCTAAATCAAGACTGGGAGCGACCAGTCTACCACCTCGTGAATCCGGGACATAACAAGAAATTGAGCCATGAGACTAGAGAGAAGACTGTGCAATCACCTGGAGAACTGGCGGAAGACCTAACCCAACGGAATAAGAAATTTATTCATGCATACAGGCATACACGTAACGCTTTTTGCATTCTTTTTGTGTTTGTTTTGTTTGTATTCACAGTTTTTGAAGAAGAAAAATAAAAGCGGCAAAGACAAGCCAATCAGAAGCAGCAACTGTACAATCAGTTTCAGAAATGAATCAGTTTTGGGGATGAGTCTCAGGTTGAGGCCCATATCAGTCAATTTCGGGGATGAGTCCCAGGGTTGAGGCCCATATCAGTTTCAGTCTTGGGGATGAGTCCCAGGGGCGAGGCCCATATCAGTATCAATGTTGCCAGGTATGACACTCTGGGGGCGAGGCCCACATTAGTTCAGTATCATTCTTGCAGGGTATGACACTTTGGGGGCGAGGCCCACATCTTTATTAGTATCAGTCTTGCCGGGTATGGCACTCTGGGGGTGAGTCCCACATCGTTATCAGAATCAGTCTTGCCGGGTATGGCACTCTGGGGGCGAGGCCCACATTAGTTCAGAATCAGTCTGGCCGAGTATGGCACTCTGAGGGTGAGGCCCACTTTAGTTCAGTATCAGTTTTGCTGAGAATGGTAATCAGAGAATGGAGCAGAGTTCGAGAATGAACAAGCTGGGAATGGCACTCCGAGAATGGAAAAACAGTTCGGGAATGAACGAGCCGGGAATGGCACTCCAAGAATGGAACACAGTTCGGGAATGAACAAGCCGGGAATGGCACTCCGAGAATGGAACACAGTTTGGGAATGAACAAGCCGAGCAGTCTTGCCAGGTATGGCACTCCGGGTACGGAGACATCAGTATCAGTTTTGCCGGGTATGGCACTCTGGGTATAGAGACACTTCAGTATTAGTATCAGTTTGGGGCGAGGCCCGCATCAGTATCAGTATATCAACTTGGGGGCAAGGCCCACATTATCAGTATCAGGTTGGGCTCGAGGCCCACATCAGTATCAGTATCAACTTGGGGGCGAGGCCCACATTACCAGTATCAGTTTTGGGGTCGAGGCCCACATCAGTATCAACTTGGGGGCTAGGCCCACATTATCAGTATCAGTTTTGGGGTCGAGGCCCACATTAGTATCAGCTTGGGGGGAGGCCCACAGCCTCAATATCAGATTTGGGGATGAGTCCCAAGGTTGAGGTCCACATCAGCATCAGCATCAGTATTAGGGATGAGTCCCAGGGTTGAGGCCTACATCAGTATCAGTTTGTGGGGATGAGTCCCAGGGTCGAGGCCCACAACAGCCTCAATATCAGATTTGGAGATGAGTCCCAGGGTTGAGGTCCACATCAGCATCAGCATCAGTATCAGTTTTGGGGATGAGTCTCAGGGTCGTGACCCACATCATCATCATTTTCGGGATACGTCCCAGGGTCGAGGCCCATATTTTGTCAGCGGTATTGGGATGCGTCCCAAGGTCGAGGCTCCCGTTGTCGGTTGTAGTTCCGGGTCGAGGTGCCCAGGGTCGAGGTGCCCACTACATCATCAGTTCGAGGGCGAGGTCCCTATTGTCAACTGTGTTGGGTCGAGGTGCCCTCGTTGTCGGTTATAGTTCCGGGTCGAGGTGCCCACTACATCATCAGTTCGAGGGTGAGGTCCCTATTGGCAGCGGTGTTGGGTCGAGGTGCCCAGGGTCGAGGTGCCCCCGTTGTCGGTTGTAGTTCCGGTTCGAGGTGCCCAGGGTCGAGGTGCCCACTACATCATCAGTTCGAGGGCGAGGTCCCTATTGTCAGCGGTGTTGGGTCGAGGTGCCCCCGTTGTCGGTTGTAGGTCGAGGTGCCCAGGGTCGAGGTGCCCACTACATCATCAGTTCAAGGGCGAGGTCCCTATTGACAGCGGTGTTGGGTCGAGGTGCCCAGGGTCGAGGTACCCCCGTTTTCGGTTGTAGTTACGGGATGCGTCCCAGGGTCGAGGGCCCACTGCATCATCAGCACAGTTGACATTCGGTGGTTTGGGAACAAAGCCCAGAGATCGAGGCACCTCGCCACCATATCAATTCAGTTCAAAACAACAGGCAAGTCAGGTGGCAGCTGGCTAGCCAGGAATTCATTCATCATCACTTTTAGGATGTGTCCCAGGGTCGAGGGCTTACACATCTGTTGCAGTTCCGGGATGCGTCCCAGGGTCGAGTGCCCACTGCATCATCAGCACAGCTCACATTCGGTGGTTCGGGAACAAAGCCCATGGGTCGAGGCACCTCGCCACCATATCAACTCAGTTTGAAGCAACAGGCAAGTCAGGTGGCAGCTGGCGAGCCAGGTAAGTGAAAATGCATTGCACGTACTTTGATAGGATTGTAATTGTCACACACTGCACAAGTCCCATCAAAGTGGGGGCGACTGTAGGCACTGCATTTTTGCATATAAGCCCGATGATGAGTCTCGTATGGAGACACTACCTCTTTAGTTGTGAAAGCCGCGGGAAACGGACGTTGGAAGGGTAAAGTTGGAAATTAGCATTTTGTCAGATTTAACTCGCTTGTTTCGCTTCGGGTTCGCTTGTTGGACCTCTGTTTTTAAACACACCAAGCTCAATCCAAAATAATTAAAACATTTAAAATGCATGTCACAAATTAAATTAAAATTAATTAAATTAAACTTAAATTAAATTAAATTAAATCACATTCCTAAACTAAATAAATCCAATTAAATTAAATTAAAACACAAGTCACAAATTAAATTCCTTTCCCAAATTCAAAGATTCAAATTAAATTTCATAAATAACATTCCTAATTAAAATAAATCACATTCCTAATTTAAATAAATCATATCCTTAATTAAAAAGAACAAATCAAATCCATCCCCATTTACATGATTTCTTTCCTTTCAAATAAACTCATGCAGAAACCCTAATACACTACTATATAAACAACAAACCCTAATCCTCTTCAACCTCTCTCTCGCCTCTCTCTCTCACGGCCAAACAAGAAAACCCTAATAACAGACTCACGATCAACACACCCTCAAGACATTAACAACAGCAACCTTCAAAGTCCTCAGCTCTCTCTCTCTCACGCCCCCCTTCTCTCTCAGAAACCAAACAAAGAAAATAACCCTAGCAGCTCTCGGTTCCCAGCTAGCTAGCATCCTCTCGGCAAGAAAACCTCAAAAGACCTCTCTCTCTCATCTTGACCGACCATGAAACCCTAAAACAACAACACTCCTTGACCCCTCATCAGCTCCGACCTCTCGCCTCTCTCTAAAAAACCCTAGACACACAGCCCTTGGAATAAACCAGCTCTCCACTCACCAACTCCTCACGCTCAGCGCCCTCACAAACAACAACAACCCTAGCTTAATCCTTCTCACTCTCTCTCTATGTAAAACACTTCCCTCAAACCCTGGATTTCCTGAAAAATGCAACAAAATAGTCTTCACTGACCTCACAAAAAGACCTGAAACCCTAATGGCTCTTCATGGCTATATAAACACGCAGCAAACAAAATAACCCTCCACGGTCTCCCTTTCTCCTAGCCCTCCATCGTCATAGAAAACTAAACCCTAGACAGTCCCCTCCCTCTTCATTCAGCAAGACGCACTCATCAACCAACGTGAACCAAGCTGCCCTCCAAGTGAAGACAAAACCCACTGACACCCTTCTCATCAGCTTCGACGTGAAACACAGACCCTTATACCACAAAACACACGTACTTCCCTCTCTCAGACAGCCAGCAATAAGGCGCCTCAAGCAACCCTAAAACTCTAAGCTCATCATTCATAGCCCCTCTCACCACATAACCTGCCTCACGCCTTCACAATCCCCTCTAACACCTCACATATTGCTTCTGACCAAGACCCTCAACACGCCACACATCCTTACTACCTCGCCTAGCCAGCCTCCTTCAGCGTCCTCTGCCTTCACGCCCTTAGTGCCACCTGCCAACCTCAACAGCCCCCACGCATCAACAACTAACGCACACAGCAAATCAACACACACCTGACCCTTCACGCTAATTGCTCTCCACTCAACGCCACACCATAAGCCAACCCACTCAGTTCAGATAGCCCTCAACGCAAACAATCAGCCCACAGCCCACAGCCACACTCCATCTCACGGAACTATCACCCATTTACATATCAACGCACTGCCTTCATCTCAAGCCATCATCTGCCCATTCAATCAGCGCATATAGCCCTCAAAAATCCCTTCAAACTGCCGTGAAAATTGTCCCCAAATCACCTAACTCACTGCCTCATAAACACCCAAAATAGCCACATAATACAGCCCTCCCTGCACGTTCCAAAACAGCCACTGCACACGCACAACACAGCCGCATAATACCCTCACAAAACAACAGCCCCTAAGCCCTCAAAAAACGCCAAAAATAGTCCCCTTATACACCAAAAACAGTGATCAGAAAATACACCAAAAATAGTAGCGAAACGGAGTGAAAACAGCAGCCGAAACAGCGAAACAGCGAGGAAAAATGTTGGATTAGTGAACCGAAAAGGTTGTGGAGCATAAACCCTTCCGACGGCCGTGTAACGCGCTTTTGTGAGACGACAAAAGAGGTTAGACCTGAGGGCACCCTTTTATTTATTATCTTTTGTTTATTTTATTTACTTAGAAATATTATCGCATGAGAGTAGTTTGAGGCATGATGTGATTGTTGGTTGAGCGGAATATGTGTTCCCTTTTTTGGTATATAGGATGGAAACCCAGACGTAAATTCCATAGCCGAATCCGAATGGACGGTA
This sequence comes from Zanthoxylum bungeanum, assembly GCA_019454045.1. NCBI lineage: Eukaryota > Viridiplantae > Streptophyta > Magnoliopsida > Sapindales > Rutaceae > Zanthoxylum > Zanthoxylum bungeanum. The sequence continues at coordinate 16,323 of SKCR01032954.1, forward strand.
GTGCGGTTTGTACTCGGATACAACGCCACGTACCACTTAAGAGACACGTATTTCGTCTCATCCAAACTTGTGTTTGAGCATGATGTAGTTCGTAGATTATTTAGTTATTATTTAAAGCATGATGTAGTCTAGTTTATTGTTTATTTTCAAGCATGATTATGTTATTTTATGCTTGGTATTTTGTTTAGTTTATGATTATGTTTAAATAGTTATTTGTTTATTTTGGTTTAATGGCTCAATATGCTCATTGTGTGATATTGCGTGTTCGCCGTTTAAAGACTTATTTTCGAGCATGCAAACTTAGATTAGGAGTTATTTTGATGAATGTACTAGATATAGATTACCCTTGAGCATGAATGTTGAATAGGTTCGGTTAGTTTATTGTACAAATCATATCATCACAAGTGACATAAGTAAGGGACCATTCCGAACCCAACGGTTTGGGGTCTTCCCTTGCGAGGGGTGAGTGCGGCCTTAAATCTTTGTCCCGGTTCACACCGGGTGGCGACTCCATATTATTTCGTACTCCCAACTAGGCCACGAGTCTAGAACAGCGTCGCCGATTTCTATGTCCTACAGTAGTCCTTTCAAATCTTACAAATTCTTATGATATAAATCTTTTAAAATCTTATAAGTAAAAAATATTTATTAAAAAAAATGTCATAAAATCTTATAAGTCATTACATTCTTTAAATGTCTTTTAAAATCTACTGGACTTATTTATCGATAAATAGTCTTTTAAAATCTCAATTGAATACACCCCCATAAGTAAATACTTTGTCATTTCAGCTACTCTTTGACCTGAAATGAATTTTAAAATTCATAAACCAGGCCGGGTCGGGTCACGGGTCGACCCGACCCTATGAACAACCCTACTGTTTAAGATCGCCGAGAGCTTTTGATAAACAAAAGAAAAGAGAGAGAGAAATAGAAGCATAAGAAAATGGCTTCATAAGGCACAATATAAGGCTAAAGGCATAAGGAAGCTTAATAAGGGAGAGTAAGCTTCTCACTAACAAGAAGAGGGGAGCGGAGGGTGATCTCCTCAGTGTAAACTGTCAACAGATCTACATGAACTTCCGCTGCATATATGGATTCTAAATCAGGTACGCTCTTAGAATCATCTGATTAATTCTTTTCATTGTATTCTAGGCTCTTCTGTTAAGGTCCTGTTGCAAATAAATTTTAACATGTGGTATGAGAGCATCAGGAACACAATCTTAGAATTTATGGATTTTCCATAAAGTTAAAGAAAAATCTGATGAATATTTCGGATGAATTTTTTGTTATATCTATATTATTTTGATCTGTTGATTGTTATTATTAATTGCTCCAATTTTTAAGCACATAAAATTATTGGATTAATTATTAAATCAGAATTTTGGAATTTATAAGAACTAAAATATGGTGAATAGAAGTTCAGATATGGGATTCCGGAGATGAGGCAAATACTGAATTGGATGAAGAAATCATGAGAGAAAAGCAAAATTGTTTTTCGCATATATGAATTTGCCTTTAAAGCAAATTATTACTTTTCTTTTTGAAAGTTGAAAAGTCAAAAGGCATACATTGATTTCGAATTCAGCAGCAATATAAAATGAAATGAAATGAAAAGATGATAATTGAGTTTTGCTGTGTGGGGCTGTGCACTGTGCTAACAGCTTCTTGAATAAGATGTATGCGCGTTCGTTGCACGCGCGTGTGTAGCATACAGATCCCTGTATAATAGCATACTGGTCACAGCTATTAGAATTTGATCCCTGAACTTCATTTTAACTTCAGTTTTATCCCAAAATTTAAATATAAAGCCATAATTAATTATTAATTATTAATGAAAATTTAAGAGATAAATTGTTATCTCATAAAGTTTTATTTATACATAGGTATAAAAATTATCATTTGTTAGAAATAATTAATTGTCTCTCATAAAGAAAATTTCAATGCAATTAATTTATTGTGACACAGAGATAAATATAAAGAAATAATTTATCTCATAAATTTTGTCACAATATTCAGGGATGTAATTTTATGGACAATTCAGCCCATTGTCTATAAAGAATAAAATTACATTATAAAGGTTATTCTTCAAGATAATATAAAGTGTATCCCGATGTGAGAATTGCTTATGAGTTTAGTGAAACTGCAACCACCAAATTGACATTTTCACTGAATATTTTAAGTGATGATGGTCTCGCATGTTTTAATGATGTTTCTATTTTTGATGTACAGTCTTCTGTCCAAATATGTGGATTGTATGTTAAATTTTAGAATATTACATATGAGACATATGGTTGGGAATGGACTGGTATGAGTGGTTTATTCACCCAAAGGTGGTAAACTTATGAGGATTGGATAAGTTTCTGAATCGTCTTATATGAAGAATTTTTAATTATATATTGTATATTCTGCCCAAATGTGTTTATACAGTGATGTGCTAAAATTCTTGGTATAATACTCTTTTATGACTTGGAGTATTATTTATTATCTTAGGTCGTGCTTAAACTAAAGAATTACATTATTATTTATTTTTCAGTCACATTTTCAGTTAACAACAACACTGTGACTATAGAGATGTTAACTGGCTCCAATTTTAAAGTGTGGAAGAGGGATGTGCAGTTGGCTATGGAATTAGCAGATATAGATCTTGCTATGAATACTCCTAAGCCAGCTGATATTAATAGTTCCAGTACTGATACTAATAAACAGCTGCATACAGTATGACATAAGTCAAATCGCATGTGCTATTTGACTATAAAGAGATCAATTCCTGAGTATTTGCTAAATGGTCTTCCAGAAACCTTTATAGCAAAAGATTTCCTGATATTTGTATCTAAAATATAAAGTCTCAATCAATGCAGAAATTGGTACCCTTCTGAAGTAATTATACTCAATGAAGTATAATGGTAACGAAGTTGTGAGGGAGTACATCTTGATGATGGTCCATATTCAGAACAAGCTGAAAAATCTTAACATTGTTCTTCCAGATGCTTGCATTGTCCATCAAGAATTGAATACTCTGCCTACAGAGTTTGGTACAATTGTAACTATATATAATTCGAGGGAAGAACCGTGGAATGTTAATGATTTCATTTCCATTTGTGTTGCTGAGGAAGAGAAACTTAAGACATGTCATACATATATATCTCTCATTATTTTTAAGCCTCACAAGAAATGTAAGAAATCTAAATTTTCAGCTTCTGGTAATCATCAAAATTACAATAAAACTGGTCAGACAAGTGTTGTGGGTGGTACTAAATATGTCTTCAAGAAAGAACTTAAATGTTTCTATTGTAAAAAGAAAGGACATACAAACTGAGAGTGTTGCAAGTATAAAGTTTGGTTAGAGAAACATGAGCATGTAGATACAGGTAACTATGTGGTTTTTGTTGTATGTGAATCCAATTATGTTAATGCCACATCCATTTCTTGGTGGCTAGAAAGTGGAACAACTAATCATATTGCTTTCACATTGCATAGATTCATAAACAAAAGGAAACCAAATAAGGATGAGTTCAAGCTCGTAGTTGGCAATAATGAATTGGTGGATGTACATTATGTCGGAGATGTTTGTTTAAAACTAGACTCTAATTATGAACTTGTTTTGACAAGTGTTTTGTATGTACCATCATTTAGATGAAATTCGATATCAGTATCTGTACTCGACAAACGAGGTTATAGTTTTGAGTTTAATACAGGTTCTGTATCTGTATATTTCAACTCAAATAAAGTTATTCATTGTGTTTTATCATACTGATTGTACAGTCTTTGTTTAGCATCAAGTGAAGTCTATTCCAATTCATATAATGTTGAGCAAGTTGCCAAAAGACCCTTAATAAAGGAAAAGTCATCCATGTTATGGCATAAAAGGCTTGGCCATATTTCTAAGGAAAGAGTAGAAAGGTTAATAAATTATGATATGCTACCTACTTTTGACTTTAGTGACCTAGATGTTGGAAATCTAATAACCAAGTCCCAAGATCAAAATCAAGCAAAATATATATATAAGAATGAACAAGATTGAAGTAAGGGCGGAAACAATACTCACAAAAACCAAATGTGGATGCAATGGATGAAGCAAAAATGCTCCTTTGTGCAGTGAAGAATTCGGCCAACCAGTGAAGAGAAGCTCCAAGCTTAAATTTGATCCTTCCAAGCTCTAAGATGAGTTTCCCATAACACCTTGTATGATCCCTTGATGTTGCTAGCCAAACTTGTGTGTTAGAGTTCCAAACAAGAACACCTTCTTCTTGTCTTGCCACAAAACAAATGAAGAACTTTTGAGAGAGTTTTTGTCTACTGGTTTCGGTAATGAGAGAGGGAGAGGAAGATATGATTTTTGTCTCAAAAATCAATTTATATTTATGTCATAATTATATTAAATAATAATATAAATATAACACAAACCATGCAAAGACTTAGAGTGTCTAACACTCAATTTCCATGCATTAACCTTGAGTGCTTTGTACACTATCTTCATGCATTGCATCTTGATTAAATAATGCAAATAATGACAAGTGTCATGTGGGTCCCACGTGCACTCACGCGTTCGGGTTCGATATTTCCGAAATATCGAGCTTACGTCGCGACGTTAATTAAATCGAATTTAAATAAATAATTGCGCCTAGCGAAATTATTATTTACGTCGCTAACGAATTAATTCTAAATTAATTCATTTGCCCGAATTAAAATCTAATTTTAATTTCGCGTCGAAATCGAATTCCGTTTATTATATCGAATATAATAATTTTACGATTAATTCTAAATTAATCGTTCTCCTCTTTTTATACAGTACTTTATCCAAGATAAAGTCTCTCCGTAATTAATCCAAGATTAATCGAGTTTGAATCATACGTCATCGGTGAATCTTCGGGAAGCGACCCAAGAGACCTCTAGATATGTTGGCAGTAAATGTTTGCAGTAAATCCGTTGTCGAACTATCCGAACACGTACGTACCAAGTACTACGTTTTTACCGATTTACAAGACAAGGTTAGCCTCTAGCAAAATGCCATGCCTACCCAATTCTCTAGAAATATTCTTACTGGAATATTATATCTATAACAGGCGTAGTATACCGTAGTATAGTGTATATCGAACCAGTATCGGATGATCACATGCTAGGGCTGGGGCTGGATAAGTGTCTGCCCCGTCCGAAACACATATCGGATGTCAAGCAAAACCAGTCTCTTTGAATCGGATAATCCTGACCTAGTCATATTATCCCGATGGTTGCAACCATTATAGAGTACTAGTTCTGAATCCCTCGCGATCATCATCTCCATATGTCTGAAGTGATACTTCCATCTTGACATCACATCCAATACACTACGATTCTCGATAAACCCAGAAGAGATGTACACAGAACCCGTTAAAGCCCTGGACCATCAAAACTAAAGTTTACCGATCGTCGTAAGTACTAGCGATGCAAGTCTCAGGTTAAGATCATATGCACCTACCCTGAAGAGGACTCCCATAGACACACAGACATACTACCAATGGGACTCCGCGGGGTCTATCCAGAGCGAAGCTGTTTTCCGTACTATCGGTAAAAACACAACCTCCTACCGCACTTGCATAAGTATCCAATACTTAAATATATGAGAACTATGCCGTTGTGCCCTCACAACATGCACAAGTGCAGTACTAGTCTATTCCGCATTATCGATGTCCAATCTCGATAATACTACGACTAGGGATATTTAATGATTAAACCTTTATGGATTGATACTGTCTCATATTATCACAATCCGGAACTAATCATAGGGACTTTTACCATTTATATATCAAAGTAAATAAATTACAAAACGGTAAAAGGCAATTTCATTACTACATAGTTAATTTTGTACAATAATACAATATCATTTACAAAATAGTGACGCTATGGGACATTACTGTCTAACAATCTCCCACTTGGCCTATAGCCAGTCACTCAAGCATCTAATACCTGAACTATGTACATGTCGCTCAAACTTTTCCCGAGGAATAGCCTTCGTCAGCGGATCTGCAATATTATCCTCTGATGCGATCTTCTCGATCTTCACATCGCCACGATGTATGATCTCTCGAATCAGATGGAATCGTCGAAGAACATGTTTGGATCGTTGATGAGACCTTGGTTCCTTAGCCTGTGCTATAGCCCCGCTATTGTCACAATACAATGGAACGGGGCTCAGCTGCTAACGGAACTACTCCTAATCCAATTAGGAATTTTCGGATCCAAACTGCCTCTTTTGCTGCTTCAGCTGCTGCAATGTACTCTGCTTCAGTTGCTGAATCGGCAACAGTATCTTGCTTGGAAGATTTCCAGCTCACTGCTCCGTTATTCAAGCAATATATGTACCCGGTTTGCGACTTGAAGTCGTCTCTGTCGGTTTGGAAACTTGCATCAGTATACCCAGATACCTCAAGTTCTCCATCTCCATAGATTAAGAAAACATCCTTAGTTCTCTTAAGATACCTAAGGATACTCTTAACCGCCATCCAATGATCCTGTCCTGGATCGGCCTGATATCGACTACACATGCTCAAAGCATAGGACACATCAGGTCGTGTACATATCATGGCATACATGATCGATCCGACTGCCGAGGCGAACGGAGTCCGACTCATGTTGTCTCTCTCATCTTGTGTTTTTGGACACATGTCCCTAGATAGATAGACGCCATGTGATGTTGGCAACAGTCCCCTCTTGGACTGATCCATGTTGAATCTCTTCAACACTTTATCAATATATGTACTCTGGGAGAGTCCAAGTAGCTTTCTAGATCTATCCCGGTAGATTTTTATTCCTAGAATAAAAGCTGCTTCTCCCAGATCTTTCATGGAGAATTTCAATGAAAGCCAAGCTTTCACCGACGTTAACATGGGAATGTCATTGCCTATAAGCAATACATCGTCGACATAAAGGAAAATAAAAGTCAGTGCATTCCCACAACCTTCTTATATACACAAGGATCATCTACGTTTTGAATGAAATCATATTCTTTTATGACCTCATCAAAACGTTGGTTCCATGACCTCGATGCTTGCTTCAGTCCATAAATGGACCGATTTAACTTACAAACCTTGTTTGCAAGTCTTGGTGCGATAAAACCGTCAGGTTGTTGCATATAAACATCCTCCAACAGGTTTCCGTTAAGGAAAGCGGTTTTAAACGTCCATCTGCCATATTTCGTAATCGTAATATGCAGCTATTGCAAGCATTATCCGAATGGATTTAATCATGGAACGGGTGAGAAAGTTTCGTCATAATCAACTCCAAGTTGTTGACGATACCCCTTCGCTACAAGCCTAGCTTTGTACGTTTGTACGTTGCCATCCATGTCTGTCTTCTTCTTGAAGACCCATTTGCATCCAATAGGCTTTACGCCTTCTGGTGCATCAACCAGTGTCCAAACTTGGTTGGTATACATGGAATCCATTTCGGCCTTCATGGCCTCTTGCCATAAAGTGGATTCGATACCTTGTATCGCTTCCTCATACGTAGCCGGTTCAGTATCCTCAATAAGATTAATATCTACATGAGGTGAGATCAGGAATCCATACCTCTCAGGTATTACCCTGACTCTCTCCGACCTACGTAGTCCTTGTGTAATTGAAGATTGTGGTTCAGTCTCATCCTGGATGGACTGTTCATGTTCCGTTCTAGATTCATGCCAGGAACAGTATCACTACGACTTTCATCGAGTTCTACTTTCCTCCCACTAAACACTGCATTTAGGAATTCCTTCTCAAGGAAAACCGCATGTAGAGCAACAAATACTTTGTTCTCTTTTGGGTTATAGAAGTAATATCCTTTGGTTTCCTTAGGATATCCAACAAATAGGCATTTATCTGATTTGGGTTCAAGTTTGGTACCTTCCAAACGTTTGACGTATGCCCAGCAACCCCAAATCTTCAGGAATGAGAAACCTGGTTTCTTTCCTGTCCATATCTCATACGGAGTCTGTTCAACAGACTTTGACGGAACCCTATTCAAAATAAGAATTGCACTTTCTAATGCATGTCCCCAGAAGGATATAGGTAGCTCAGTGCGACTCATCATCGACCTTACCATGTCAAGCAAGGTACGGTTTCTCCGTTCAGACACACCATTTAATTGTGGTGTTCCAGGAGGAGTCCATTGTGAAAGAATACCATATTCTTTCAAGTAATCTTGAAACTCATTACTTAAGTATTCGCCACCACGGTCCGACCGTAATGTCTTAATACTCTTGCCTGTTTGTTTTTCAACTTCGTGTCGAAACTCTTTGAATTTCTCAAAAGTTTCCGACTTGTGCATCATTAGATACACATAACCATAACGTGATGCATCATCCGTAAAGGTTACGAAGTATCGATATCCACCTCTAGCCTGGCTAGACATGGGCCCACAAACGTCACTATGAACGAGGGCTAACAGTTCAGTGGCGCGTTCACCTTTACCACTAAAAGGTGATTTAGGCATTTTGCCTAATAAACAAGATTCGCAGACGTCATATGAATTTGGATCAAATCCGTCCAAGTACCCACTCTTCGAAAGTGTGGATATGCGAGTTGTTGATGTGTCCCAGACGACAATGCCACAAATAAGTTTCTTCTTTTGGATTACTCATTTTGAGCCTTTTGTTTGTTATTTTACATTTTGGAGATTCATTTATATTCAAAATATAAAGACCATTATTTGCATCAGCACTGCAAATTTCTGCATCATTCATATATAAATAACACCTGGTGTTTTAAATACAAAAGTGTACCCACCTGGGTTAACAAAGATACAGAAATAATATTCTTAGTTAAACTAGGAACAAAATAACAGTTCAAAAGTTTAAGTACATGCCCCGAGGGCAGTTCCAAAACAAAAGTGCCTACGGCCAAAACAGCAACAGAAGTTCCATTTCCAACTCGTAGATCAACCTCCCCCGAAGCCAGTCTCCTGCTATCATGCAGATCCTGCACATCAGTACAAATATGAGAACCACAGCCAGAATCAAAAATCCAATTTTTATTAAGACTGAAGTAGTCATATTTATCTCAATAACAAACATACCTGAGGCCGGTGCCTTGCCCGCCTGTATGTCCTCCTTATGTCCCTTGTTCATGCGGCAGTCACGCTTCCAGTGACCTTCTTGCCGCATTTCAGGCAAACATCTTGAGACTTGTCCCTTGGCTTCCCAGAAGCCTTTGTTGACTTGGCCTTGCCTTTGTTCTTATGCTTCTTCTTCTTAACACCCCCAGTTGCCTTGAGCCCAGCTTTCGGCGTTTGAGATGTTGTTGCAAAGTGCGCCTCGCGCTTGTTGCCTTTCAGAAGTTCTTTCTCTGACTCCTTGAGAATTGACAACAACTCTCCAAGAGTGTCATCCGAATTCATCAGTTTGTAGTTGATGACAATCTGTTTCCAAGTATCGGGTAGTGACTGTAGAAGTACATCTATAGCCAGCTCAGACTCCAAGACTATACCCATACAAGCCAGTTCATCAATATCGGCTATCATTTGAGTCCCATGGACCTCAACAGAACTACCATCAGTCATACGGGTGCGAAAGATTCTCTTCACCAACTCGTACCTCGCCATCCGCTTATTAGTGCGGTGAAGATCTTGCAATCTTGCCATCATATTATAAGGATCCAAGTCCCTATTTTGGCGACGAAAGTGTTGAGTCATTGAAGCAAGCATAATCGACTGAGCCGTGTCACAATCATCACTGTGAGTTTTCCATAACTCCAGCTCAAGTGGCTCAGTGGGCTTAGGCCCGAGAGGTCTCTGAATCGTATACAGTATCCTCTCCGCCCCAAGGACTATCCTTAGGTTCATTTCCCAATCAGCAAAGTTTGTCCCCTTAAAGACATTGTCACCCATGATAATGTCACGGACATTTACCTTGCTAGCCATCTTAACTACGATAGTCCAACTATCTAGTTAACGATAAAATGGGTACAGTCAAACTGTTACATAAAAAAAAAATAACATTTTATTAGTCCAACTAATGTTTAAAAATTGACGAAATAAATTTTGTAAGCGCGTAAAGCTAAGTATCTGAATGAAATTGCAAACTCAATACTAGCCTCCCACTATTTTCTACAAGTCTCTAACCCTCTGTTGAGTACTCGGGAAATCCAATTTCCTAGTGGGCTAGGATCCCGTTAAATAACACACAACCTTGACTTTGGCCAACAAGTTGTATGATATTTAACTAGGTAGATCTCGAAGATCAATTGGATCCCATCCAATTCCTAGATCCGGTAGGTGGACATCCAAGTCCGAAACATATATATCTAATACATACGTCAATGTATCCAATACATTTTCCTAACCATTTCCTCTGAATCAACTAAGCCTTGGCTTTGGCACAACAAACCTAATGATTCCAGTTAAGCGGGACCCATTGACAAGGAAAGTTTCGTAATCAATGTCGATGGACAAGAAGTGATCTTGACTTTGGCCAACAAATCACAACTTGGACAGGACACCGATGTGTAACAAAACTCTCATGATTCAAACACATCCTCAATTGACAAAGGTCTTGACTTTGGCCAACAAACCAATGCCAATTTCGGATCTTGAGAAAGAATCATTCAACGGAAGGAAAATCGCTTAATATTGTTTGAGGGATTTTTCGCGTAATTGGCAACCAATTAATTTATCTTTGTTAGGTCTCATCATCATACACCCTTAAGCATGCTTCTAAAACATCATAAAGTGCATAATGTAAATAATAGTGATATACGGATGGATATATAAACAACTTGTTCCTAGAACAAATCACTCCCTTTCTCTCCCCGCTAGCACTATTCTCCTTCTACCCAATTACATAATACAATAAGAGAAACCTCATTTACATTGAGGGGAATTAGGTGAGAAGAGAATACATAGAGATAAAGAGATAAGGCTGGACACGCAGGTCCAATTTATAAATTCCAAATTTACAATAATTTCTAAAATTACCCTTCCCTTCTAATATCCATCCGATATGCACTATTCATACAACACATCCACATTCATCATTCATTCAAGGCATGTTATACAACCAATCAAATCCAATTAATTAGTCTTTAATTAGGTGACAATACAATGTTCAAACAATTGTTTGCATTTGCGCGAGTCCAACTCGTTTTGAGAATAAATACATATGTATGAATTCACGAATTATATCGAACTACTCGTTAAATCCAATTTAAGTCGTATTCAATACTAATCCTATTATTTAATTCTAAATTAAATATATACACTTTTATTGTGCTTTTATAACTTAGATTCCAAATCTAGTTCTATTGGGTCTCAAAGCCCAACTAACATCTAATGTCCGTTTAATTAAAGTCCGATGGGCTTTCTATTGATTTCATTAGGCTTGGGCCTTGGTCAATGTGGGTCAAACCCAATTTCCAAGCCCAATAAGGAATCACCCTCATTTGCCATAAAAACCAATATCAAGCCCATAAGGCCCAATTAAACATAAAAGCCCATTTATTACATTTGGACTTAAATGGTGTGATTTAGGCCCATTTTGGATCCAATCCAAATGGTCCAAATCTACTTGGCCCAACCAAGCCCATTTATGACCAAATATAATAGTTTTAGGCCCAATTCCAATTTAAGCCCAATTAACTAAATTTTAAAATTCCAAATTTTATAACTTAATTAATTAAAGTGTATGTTCATGATTAATCCTTTAAATCAATATTCCCAAAATATCAAATTAATCTATTAATCATATTTTTATCTTAAATACATGTCCAACATTATTTAATCAAAAAATCAAGTCCCTAATCATCATCAAGCATTCGGCCAAGGTGATTAATATGGTTCCGATTTCGTTTTCAATCCAATCAAGTCACAAATGATCATCTCCATATTATTTCAAGTCATCCAATGTCTTAAAATTAAAAAATCATTTAGTCCTCATGCTTGCATGTATTCGGCCAAGCCACTTTGGGGTTGGAAAAATTAATCCAATCCATTTTCCATTAAATTGATGATGTATAATCCATTTAACATACATCTAAGCATATTTAATCAAGCAAACTCATCAAATCATGCTTCAAACAATTTTCCCCAAATAACATCCTAATATATTTGCATGCATTTTTAGGCTCAATGATACCATTGTTGGAAATCTAATAACCATGTCCCAAGATCAAAATCAAGCAAAATATATATATAAGAATGAACAAGATTGAAGTAAGGGCGGAAACAATACTCACAAAAACCAAATGTGGATGCAATGGATGAAGCAAAAATGCTCCTTTGTGCAGTGAAGAATTCGGCCAACCAGTGAAGAGAAGCTCCAAGCTTAAATTTGATCCTTCCAAGCTCTAAAATGAGTTTCCCCAACACCTTGTATGATCCCTTGATGTTGCTAGCCAAACTGTGTGTTAGAGTTCCAAACAGAACACTTCTTCTTGTCTTGCCACAAAAACAAATGAAGAACTTTGAGAGAGTTTTTGTCTACTGGTTTCGGTAATGAGAGAGGGAGAGGAAGAAATGATTTTTGTCTCAAAAATCAATTTATATTTATGTCATAATTATATTAAATAATAATATAAATATAACACAAACCATGCAAAGACTTAGAGTGTCTAACACTCAATTTCCATGCATTAACCTTGAGTGCTTTGTACACTATCTTCATGCATTGCATCTTGATTAAATAATGCAAATAATGACAAGTGTCATTGGGGCCCACCGCACGTTTCAAGCGTTCGGTTCGATATTTCCGAAATACGAGTTACGTCGCGACGTTAATAAACGAATTTAAATAAATAATTGCGCCTACGTCCGACGTTAAATCGAATTTAAATAATAATTGCGCCTAGCGAAATTATTATTTACGTCGCTAACGAATAATTAAATTAATTCATTTGCCCGAATTAAAATCTAATTTTAATTTCGCGTCGAAATCGAATTCCGTTTATTATATCGAATATAATAATTTTACGATTAATTCTAAATTAATCGTTCTCTCTCTTTTTATACAGTACTTTATCCAAGATAAAGTCTCTCCGTAATTAATCCAAGATTAATCGAGTTTGAATCATACGTCATCGGTGAATCTTCGGGAAGCGACCCAAGAGACCTCTAGATATGTTGGCAGTAAATCCGGTTGTCGAACTATCCGAACACGTACGTACCAAGTACTACGTTTTTACCGATTTACAAGACAAGGTTAGCCTCTAGCAAAACGCCATGCCTACCCAATTCTCTAGAAATATTCTTACTGGAATATTAGATCTATAACAGGCGTAGTATACCGTAGTATAGTGTATATCGAACCAGTATCGGATGATCACATGCTAGGGCTGGGGCTGGATAAGTTCTGCCCCGTCCGAAAACAATATCGGATGTCAAGCAACCAGTCTCTTTGAATCGGATAATCCTGACCTAGTCATATTATCCCGATGGTTGCAACCATTTATAGAGTACTAGTTCTGAATCCCTCGCGATCATCATCTCCATATGTCTGAAGTGATACTTCCATCTTGACATCACATCCCATACACTACGATTCTCGATAAACCCAGAAGAGATGTACACAGAACCCGTTAAAGCCCTGGACCATCAAAACTAAAGTTTACCGATCGTCGTAAGTACTAGCGATGCAAGTCTCAGGTTAAGATCATATGCACCTACCCTGAAGCGGACTCCCATAGACACGCAGACATACTACCAATGGGACTCCGCGGGGTCTATCCAGAGCGAAGCTGTTTTCCGTACTATCGGTAAAACACAACCTCCTACCGCACTTGCATAAGTATCCAATACTTAAATATATGAGAACTATGCCGTTGTGCCCTCACAACATGCACAAGTGCAGTACTAGTCTATTCCGCATTATCGATGTCCAATCTCGATAATACTACGACTAGGGATATTTAATGATTAAACCTTTATGGATTGATACTGTCTCATATCATCACAATCCGGAACTAATCATAGGGACTTTTACCATTTATATATCAAAGTAAATAAATTACAAAACGGTAAAAGGCAATTTCATTACTACATAGTTAATTTTGTACAATAATACAATATCATTTACAAAATAGTGACGCTATGGGACATTACTGTCTAACACTAGAAACATGTGTTGATTGTTGTAAGGGAAAACTAACCAAAATAAAGGAAAAAGAATCCACTCGTAGCTCCGATATTTTACAAACTATTCATACATACATAAATGGACCTTATTCAACCACAATTTGCAATAATAAGTATTATATAACATTCATTGATGATTTTTCCCGATATGGATATATGTACTTGATTAAGGAAAATTCTGAAGCCCTTGATAAATTCAAGATCTTCAAGACTGAAGTTGAGAAACAACTGGGAAAAATTATCAAGGTTGTTAGGTCTGATCGGGGTGGTGAGTATTATGGTAAACATGGGGTCAGTGGACAAATAAATGGACCGTTTTCCAGATACTTAGAATATTATGGAATAGTAAGTCAATTTACTATGTCAGGTAGTCCTGAACAGAATGGTGTGGCTGAAAGATGAAATCGCACCCTTCAAGAGATGGTAAGGAGTATGATGTCTAGAACTAATTTTCCAGACTTCCTTTGGGGTGAGGCAATTAAAACAACCTTATACATCATCAATAGAGTTCTAAGTAAGTCTGCTTCTAGAACTCCTTTTGAAATATGGACTGGTAGGAAACCTAGCATGAGTCACCTCTGTGTTTGGGGATGTCTTTCAGAAGTACGGCTTTATAATCCCACTGAAGATAAGTTGCAATCCAGATCTACTCATTGCTATTTTATAAGATACCATGATCATTCTAAGGCTACAAATCCTATTGTAGAGAATGAGGTTATATGATTGTAGATTCACAAATAGCTAAGTTCTTGGAATTTGATGTGGCTGATAATGATAATCATACAGAGATCTCAAATCAAGGAAAACAGACCAGAATTATTCATATACTTATACCCATACAGTCTGAGACCTTGGAATCAACACTTGCGACTAATCCAGTTATGAATGAGGAACCCATACAAGTAAACGATGTTCCGCTATTATATGATATAGCAACAGAGGTTCCATTAAGAATGTCAAACAAGGTAAAACGGTCTGCTGTTCCATCTGATTATGAAGTTTATTTAAATGAGATTGATTATTACATAAGTCATTATTCTAATCCAATAACTTTTAAAGAAGTTGTTTCTAATTCTCAATCTGATCTATGGTGGAATGCAATGAGAGATGAAATGTAATATATGGGATATGATGGTGTGTGGGAGCTTGTTGAATTACCTGAAGGTTGTAGATCTATTCGTTGTAAGTAGGTCTATAAGACCAAGAAAGACTCCAAATGGAATATTGAGAGGTTTAAAGCCAGATTAGTTGCCAAGGGATTTACTCAGAGAGGAAGAATTGATTAGACTGAAACTTTTTCGCTTGTAACTTTTATAGATACATTTAAAATAATCATGGCACTATAAGCTCATTATGATTTAGAGCTACATCAGATGGATGTTAAAAATATATTCCTAAATAGAGAATTAAGCGAAGAGGTCTATATGGTACAACCTGAAGGATTTCAGAAAGATGGTGAAGATCATCTTGTTTGTTAACTTAAAAAGTCTATTTATGGTTTGAAACAAGCCTCACGCCAGTGGTACCTAAAATTTGACAATGTAATCTCATTTTTAAGCTTTGTGGAAAGTAAAGTTGATAGATGCATATTTATCAAGACCAGTGTGAGCAAATTTAGCTTTCTCATACTTTATGTTGATGATATTTTACTTGCATGTAATGATCTATGAATGATGCATGAGGTAAAGAAGTCATTGTCTAAGCATTTTGATATGAAAGATCTTGGAAAAGCATTTTTGTTCGGGTTATTGAAATCCACAGAGATAGAACTCGAAAGGTATTAGGTCTCTCTCAGAAAGCATACATTGAGCGGATATTGAAGAGATTCAGTATGCATGATTGTAAATCTTGGGATGTGCCAATTGCTAAAAGTAATAATTTGAGCCCGGTACATGTTGGTGTCTATGATTAGTCCCAAGATCATAATGAACAAAGAAATGCGAATGAATAACGAAGAAGAGTGGCAGAAACACACTTACATCGATCGGTTTAAGGATGCGTTGATCAACAAAAAAATTTTCCTCTAAGCAGTCCAAGAATTCGGCCAAGGCAGCCCACAATGCTCCAAGCTTTGTTTTGTCTTTCCAAGCTCTTGAATAGGTTTCCCTAATCACCTTGTATCATCCCTTGAAGAGTGCTAGCTCTTATGATAAATTTTACAACAAAAGTTTATCAATTTTTCCCTTCAATTTCGGCCAGGAAAATGAAAGAAATGGGAGAGAAAAACAGTTCACTGGTTTCGGCCAAGAGAGAGACAAAGTGAAGTTGTGTATTTGATTTCCTAAATCAATAATAATTGTTTCAAAAACAATAATAAAAGATATACCAAATATTGGTTGGTATATGTCTTTCACCTTACTTTGACTTGGAGTGTTTTACACACTTTAACCAACTCACCTAAACCCATCAAGCTAAAGTGAATAAGTTGACTAGTGATGTGATGTTGATGTGACATGTGGGCCCCACTCGATTCCGAATGCGAGTGGGCCCGCAAACACTCCCGGGCTCGGGTTCACTAATTCCGAATTAACGAACTTCAGTCGCGACGTAATTAAACCGAATTTAATTAAATAATTAAGCCTAGCAAAATTACTATTCACGTCACTTACGAATTAATTCTAAATTAACTCGTTTGCCCGAATTAAAATCTAATTTTAATTCCGTGTCGAAATCTAATTCCGAATAATATATCGAATATATTATTTTAATGATTAATTCCAAATTAATCTTTCTCTCTCTTCAAATAGTACTTTATCCAAGATAAAGTCTCTCCGCAATTAATCCCAGATTAATTTAGCTCGAATCATACGTCATCAGTGAATCTTCGGGAAGCGACCCAAGAGATCCCTGGATACGTTGGCAGTAAATACGGTCGTCGGACTATCCGAACACGTACGTACCTCGTACTACGTTTTTACCGATTTCCGAGACAAGGTTGGCTTCTAGCAAAGAGCCATGCCTACCCAATTCTCCCGAAATATTCTTACTGGAATATACGATCTGTATCAGGCATAGTATACCGTAGTATTGTGTATTACGATCCAGTATCGGATGTCACGTGCAAGGCCTGGGGCTGGAATAGTGTCTACCCCGTACGAAGCACATATCAGATATCAAGAAACTAGTCTCTTTGAATCGGATAATCATGACCTTGTCATATTATCCCGATGGTTGCAATAAAATAGAGAACCAGTTCTAAATCCTACGTGATCATCATCTCCATATGTCTGAAGTGATACTTCCGTCTTGACATCACATCCAATACACTACAATTCTCAATAAACCCACAAGAGGCGTACACAGAACCTGTTAAAGCCCTGGACGACCAAAACCAAAGTTTACCGATTGTCGCAAGTACTAGCGATGCAAGTCTCAGGTTAAGACCAAATACACCTACCCTGAAGCGGACTCTCATAGACACATATACATACTACCAATGGGATTCCGCGGGGTCTATCCAGAGCGAAGCTGTTTTCCGTTCCATCGGTAAAACACAACCTCCTATCGCACTTGTATAAGTATCCAATACTTAAATATATGAGAACTATGTCGTTATGCCCTCACAACGCGCATGACCGGCGTAAACACACACGTATAACGCAAGCGCACGTATCGTTCAAGTAGTATAAAAATATCGATCCCACGAGGACTTAATTCCTGCTGTTGTTATTAATTGTTGAATCTATTTATTCACAAATATCTAATTAAAGGGAGAATGGAATTGATTGTTTGTTTGATTTGGTTGATTGAAGATTTGCTAAATAAATAAATAAAAAGATAAAAGAAAATACTAAGGAAAATAAAAGACACAAAGATCTAAGGTTGTGATTTCTTTTATTATCATTTAAAAGATGAAGTGGTTATCTTAAAGTTGGTAATATATTGATTTATTAACCTGGAACACTAAATTATGTAAAAGCCTCTTCCGATGGTCAACTACAAATACCCAGTATAACCCAATTGAACCATATTCCTATGTCAACCACATTACCTGGATTCATTAAGTTCAAGTTCCAATTATGGCTACCCCCGCCCTACAGGTATATTCCTATCCTGTAAGGAAATCTATTAAAGGGTTATCTATCCTCAAGGAAGATCGTGGGCTATTGAGTCTAAGGTCTTAAACTTAAAATCCTTATGTCTAGTTCATTTTAAGTTTACCTAATCAATTTTATTAATGGCCAGTTAATAAAAAGGCTTTAAGGTTAAGACTCAATAAATAAATCTTTAAATTACCCAAACTATAATCCAACCCTTATAAACTGGTGATATTAAAAGTCATCACAACCCTAGAAAACTAACACATAACTAGGACTAGTAAAAACTTAAAAATAAAAGACATAAAGTAAAAATACTGAAAAGTAAAATAAAATAAAATGTTAAGGTAAAAGGAATTAATTCTACTATTACTTATTTAGATATCTCCCAGTAAAATAATATATAAACTTGTGATTAATACCAACCAGCCATAAAGGCGGAACCAAAATAACCAGCCATAAAGGCGGAACCAAAATAACCAGCCATAAAGGCGGAATATAAGTTTTATTACCAACCGACCAATCTAGCGGTATCCTGATTAAGTCAAATTTAAATAGTAAATATATTATTTTTAAGGGAGATTAATCTAAATAGTAATAGTAAAAGAAATTACCTTTCACCCGAACATAAGGAAATTACCTCATCATGGTGAATAGTAAAAACTGTAAAAAGTAAATAGTAAATAGTAAAAATTGTAAAAGAAAGTAAAAAGTAAAAATTAAATTACTACTATTACAAAACGTAATTAAAATTATTTACAAAACTAAAAAAAAACTAAAAACTAAAGAGTTTTAAAGAGAGAAACTCTCTCTTTAGAAGGAATTGAAGAGAGAGGATGGTACAACAATTTCTGAAATCTGGTGCTCTATTTAAAGGCGTCGATAGGGTCTGCGCGTCGCGCCGCTCCTTCCGCGTCGCGACGCGCGCTACAGTGACACGAGTCACTTGCTGGTTCGTTGACTCAGATCTTATCCGATGACGTGGCACTGTTCATGACGTCATTGCTTACGTCATTCTGAGGTGAGATTGTCGGCAGCGTCAGATCGTGACACGTGGCATGGGCGCATTTTAGCAAGGCCGTTGCGATGTTGACACGTCTCCTGGCGCAAGATAGCATAGATGATGATTGTCGGCACCGTTGAGATGATGACACGTGGCAGCGCAAGTTAGCAAGTCTTCTGTGATTGTGACACGTGGCACGGCGCACGTTAGCAAAGTCAAAATTTTCAAATTGTTGACCCGGCGCATTTTAGCAAAACCAGCGCATGTTGGGCGTCGCGGCGCGCAATGATCCAGCGTCGCGATGCGCAGAAGATGAAAATATTCTTGTTGACACATTTTTGTCCGGATTTGCCCCCAATTGCCTCCAGTGCTGTCCAAACTTTATTTATCTGCAAAATAACAACAAAACACATCAAAACGTTCATAAAACTCGAGAAACAATACAAAACATTAGGTCAAATGAGTGGGAAATAGTGATATAAATACCACTTATCAGCGCACAAGTGCAATACTAGTCTATTCCGCATTATCGATGTCCAATCTCGATAATACTACGACTATGGATATTTAATGATTAAACCTTTATGGATTGATACTGTCTCATATCATCTCAATCCGGAATTAATCATAAGGACTTTTACCATTTATATATCAAAGTAAATAAATTACAAAACGGTAAAAGGAAATTTCATTACAACATAGTTAATTTTGTTCAAAAAACACAATGTCTTTTACAAACAGTGACGCTATGGGTCATAACTGTCCAACAATCTCCCACTTGGCCTATAGCCAGTCACTCAAGCATCTAATACCTGAACTATGTACATGTCGCTCAAGCTTTTACTGAGGAATAGCTTTTTTCAGCGGATCTGTAATGTTTTCATCTGATGCGACCTTCTCGACCTTCACATCGCCACGATGTATGATCTCTCGAATCAGATGGAAATGTCGAAGAACATGTTTGGATCGTTGATGAGACCGCGGTTCCTTAGCCTGTGTTATAGCTCCATTATTGTCACAATACAATGGAACGGGCTCAACTGCTAACGGAACTACTCCAAATCCAATTAGGAATTTTCGGATCCAAACTGCTTCCTTTGATGCTTCAGCTGCCGCAATGTACTCCGCTTTTGTTGTTGAATCGGCAACAGTCTCTTGCTTGGAAGATTTCCAGCTCACTGCTCCGTTATTCAAACAAAATATGTACCCGGATTACGACTTGCAGTCGTCTTTGTCGATTTGTAAACTTGCATCGGTATACCCATTTACCTCAAGTTCTCCATCTCCATAGATTAAGAAAGCATCCTTAGTTCGTCTAAGATACTTAAGGATATTCTTAACTGCCATCCAGTGACCTTCACCTGGATCGGCCTGATAGCGACTATGTTGGTTTTTGTTAAGGTCCCAAGGATCAATAAACAAGCATGAAATAAGTGCGAATACAAATCAACGAAGTTGCGGAATACTCACATCGATCGGTTGAGCGACGCTTTGACGAATCAATAACTGAAATTCTGCTCACTGGTTCTCATGGCAGTCCACTGCTATTGAGTCTCCATTTTCGATTTTGATCATCAAGAATCAAAGCTCCAAGCTTCCTCAAACGATTCCCGACTCATGGGTAGACTTCCCTATCACCTTCGCATGACTTCGTAGTCTGCTAGCACTCCCGATTTTGCCACAAAATCACGACTCTTGTGCTTCCCATTGCTCTCGGTTTTGAGCCAAAACCAGTGAATAAAACAGCCCCAATGGCGTGTGAAGAAGAGAGAGATGAGAGAGAGAGAGAGAGTTGTGTAATAATTTTAATTGATTTCTAAAATCAATTTACCATATACCAAAAATTTGATTTTCAAAAAATCAAGTCATTAATGGCTTGCCAACTACCAACATCAACTCACATCAACTTCCATCAATCAGTGAATAGTGACTGCCGTCAATCACTCAAAGTGAAAGACATCCATCACTTGATTGACGAATGATGTTACGCTAGTTGCGACTGGCGATTTGACGCTTGATTTGACTTGCGTGCAGCATTCGAATTCGAAATACGAATGCGCTCGCAAATAATCTCAGGCTAGGGTTCGCTAATTCCAAATTAACAAATTTTCCGTTGCGACGTAGTTAAATCTAATTTAATTAAATAATCATTCCTAGCATAATTACCATTCATGTCGCTAACGAATTAATTCTAAATTAATTTGTTCGCCCGAATTAAAATCTAATTTTAATTCCGCGTCAAAATCCAATTTCGTTTAATATATCGAATATATTAATTAATCGATTAATTCCAAATTAATCGTTCTCTCTCTTTAAATGATATTTCATCCCAGATAAAATATCTCCGCAATTAATCCCAGATTAATTTTGTCTCTCTTCTAATTAATCCCAGATTAATTTAGAGTGCGAGTCATACGTCATCGGTGAATCTTTGGGAAGCGACCCATGAGATCCCCGGATATGTTGGCAGTAAATTCGGTCTTCGGACTATCCGAACACGTAAATACCTCGTACTACGTTTTACCGATATACAAGACAAGGTTTGCTTCTAGCAAAGCGCCATGCCTACCCGATTCTCCAGAAATATCCTTACAGGAATAAATGATCTATATCAAGCGTAATATACGTAGTATTGCATATGTCGATCCAGTATCGGATGATCACGTGTTAGGCCTGGGCCTGGAATTGTGTCTGCCTCATACGAAGAACATGTCAGATGTCTGGTAACTAGTCTCTATATCGGATAAACATGACCTTGTCATTTTATCCCGATGACTGCAGTACTTAAGAGTACTAGTACCGTATCCTATGTGACCATCATCTCCATATAACTGAAGTGATACTTCCGTCTTGACATCACACCCAACACACTACGATTCTTAATATACCCAGCATAGGCGTACATAGAACCTGATAAAGCCCTGGACGACCGCAACCAAAGTATATTGATTGTCGCAAGTATTAGCGGTGCAAGTCTCGGGTTAAGACCAAATACAGCTACCCTAATTTCGGACTTCCATAGACACATAGTCATACTATTAATGGAATTCCGAGGGGGTCTATCCAGAGCGAAGCTGTTTCCCGTACCATCGGTAAAACACAACCTCCTATTACACTTACATGAGTATCCTATACCCAAATATATGAGAACTATGTCGTTATGCCCTCACAACGTGCACAAGTGTAATACTAGTCTTTTACGCATTTATCAATGTCCAATCTCGACAATGCTCTGACTAGGGATATTTAATGATTTATCCTTCATGGACTGATACTGTCTCATATCATTCTCAATCCAGGAACAAATCATAGGGACCTCCTATCATTTATACATCTATGTGATCTAATCACAAATGATAAGAGTGCAATCTCCTTTGTCACATAGTTAATTTGTACAACAACACCGTGATCTGTACAAATAGTGACGCTATGGGTCATAATTGTCCAACAATCTCCCACTTGGCCTATAGCCAGTCACTCGAATGTCTTACACCCGAACTATGTACGGTTGGCTCAAACTGCTGAGAAAAGCTTTCGTCAGCGGATTTGCATGATTATCATATGATGCGATTTATTCGATCATCACGTCGCCACGATGTATGATCCGAATGAATCAGATGGATATCGAAGTATTTATCTGGATCGTTGATGAGACTGTTAATTCTTTAGCCTGTACTGACGCCTAGCTCAGCTGCTAACAGAACTATATCTAATCTAATTAGATTTGTTATCGACCAAAATGGCTTCTATTGCCGCCTCAGCTGCAGCAATAACCCGCATTTGTTGTTTATTCGGTAACAGTATCTTGCTTGGAAGATTTCCAGATCACTGTACCGTTATTCAAACTGTATAGTACTGTTTGCGACCTTAGTCATCTTATCGGTTAGGATACTTGCAGTAGTGATCCCAGTCACTGCAAGTTCTCCTTCTCCAAGGTTTAAGACAACATCCTTAGTTCTCTAAGATACTAACGGATGTTCTTAACATCAATCCAGTGACTATCACTTGGATTGGCCTGTTTGTGAATCCATATGCTCAAAGCGTATTAGACACCATGTCGCGTACATTTTTCAATGTATGAGTTCTCGGAGAGTTTTCTCGAAAGCCAAGCTTTCACCGATTATTATTTGGGATATCATTTCCAAGAAATGATATATTTCATTATTGTATAGGACAGCCACATCAGTAAGCTCCCACTAACCCTCTATATACAAAAGAATCATTTCGTTTTGAATTAAATCATAAACCATTATGATAACATCAAAACGATAATTCCAAGAACCTATGCTTACTACAATCCAAACATGGATTGAATAACCTACAAACCTTGTTTGCTTGTTATGGTACGACAAAACCGACAGGATGTTATAAACATCCTCCAAAAGGTTTCCTTTTCAGGAAAGCGATTTTCCCGTTAAGCTGACATATTTCATAAATGAAACATGCAGCTTCAGCAAGCATTATCCAAATGGATTTACTATGGCAACAGGTAAAAGGTTGAATCGTAATCAACACAATGTTGATAACAATACCTTTTCACAATAAGCCTAGCTTTATACGTTGGTATGTTGCCTTCCATGTATGTCTTCCTTGAAGACTTATATAGTACTTATAGGCACAATGCCTTGCGGTACATCAACTAGTATCCAAACTTGTTGATATACATGGAGTCCATTTCGGATGTCATGGCACTTTTCCATAATAGGGAGTCGATACCTTGTATCACTTCCTCAAATGTAGTCAGTTGGTATACCTCAATAAGATTGACATCTTTACGAGGTGAGATCAGAAACCCATACCCTAGGTTTTTTTCTGACTCTCTCTGATCTACGTGGTTCTTGTGTATTCGAAGATTACTGGTAATAGTTTCATCCTTGATGAACTATTTCTTTTCCATTAGGAATCGGTGCCTTGAATAGTATTACTCTGATTTTCATCGAGTTTTACTATCCTCCCACTTATCAATGCATATTGGTATTCCTCTTAGGAAAACCGTATGGTGAGCAACAATCTACTTGTTCTCTTGTGAGATGTTTAAGTATTATACTTTGGTATCCCTAGGATAACCTACAATTCGGCACTTAACCTATTTGGGTTCTAGTTTGGTATCATCCAATCATATGCCTAGCATTCCCAAATTTTCAGGAATGTGAAACCCGGTTTCTTTCCCATTCATATCTAATATGAAATCTGTCAAACAGATTTTTATGGAACCTTATTTTAAATAAGTTCTGCAATGTTATGCTTATCCGTTGAAGGAAATGGTAGCTCAGAGCGACTCATGATTAACCTTATCATGTCCAACAAAATTCGGTTACTCTGTTCGGACACACCGTCAAACTGACGTGTTCCGGGAGGAGTCCTCATTGAAAGAATACTATAATCTTTCAAGTATACGAGAAACTTATTGCTTAAGTATTTTCCATTACGGTCTTACCGTGATAGTTTAATACTTTAGCCGATCTGTTTGTCTATTTCGTGTCGAAACTTTAAAAGTTTCCGATTCGTGTTTCAAAAGAAACACATAACCAAAACGCGATGCCACATCCGTGAAGGTCACGAAATATTCATATCCACCTCTAGCCTAGCTAGACATGGGCCCACTTTCTTCACTATGAATTAGGGCTAACAGATCGGTGGCATTTGCACTTTTACCAAGTAAATAGTGTTTTAGGCACTTTGCCCAATAAACTAGATTCGTAGACTTTATTTGAATGGAATCAAATCAGTCCTAGTACCCACTCTTCGAAAGTGTGGATATACGAGTCTTGTTTAATTGCGTCCCAGACAACAATGCCACAATATGTTTCTTCTGATCAAATCAGTTTGAGCTATTTGTTTGTCATGTATTATTCTTGAGATTTTATTTATATTCAAAATATAAATATTGTTATTCACATCTAATGTGTTTATCTCAATATCATCTTTATATAATAAAACACTTTAGTGTTCTAGAATATAAGGTCAATCCGCAACAGATTAAACACTGATATAGAGATAATGTTCCTAGTCAAACTAGTTACATTATAACAGTTTCCAAATTTAGGTACATACCCGAGGGTAGTTCCTAAACTTAGGTATCTACAGTTAAAACAAGCGACTTTCGTCCCGTTTCCAAATCACAGATTAATCTCAATCTGAAGTCAGTATCCGGATCACAGCAGATTCTGAACATCAGTATATATTTATGTATCACACTAAGTATTTAAAATCTAATTTCAATACTAGTCATGAACATATTTATGACAATCATATTTAAAGTTAGAGCCTTGCTCGTTCTTCAATTCATTCATGTCTGCTTTGTTCAAACAGCAGTCACGCTTCCGCAATCCCGTTTGCCACATTTAGGCAGACATTTTGGGATATGTCCTTTATCTTCCTAGAAGATTATAATGATTTTGCCTTTGCCAGTTTCAACACTCCAGAAGCCTTTGGCCAAGCCTTGGCCTTCTAGAATATCGAAGTAAGGTGCGCTTTGCGCTACTTGTCTAATTGCAAACTTTGACTGTATCTCCTTGAGATTGGTCATTAACTCTCCAAGAGTTATTTATTGTAATTTAGTACTTCTAAAATTTAAATATAGATTTATGAAGATCCTTCAATTTCTTTATCATACTTTAAGGATCTAATCCTTAGTTCTGATTCAGAAATTAAGGAGTCTACTGACAAATTTAATGGATTAAGCACTAAAGTTATCATCACATAAATCTTTCAAAGATCATGCTCTACTATTTGCTTAACTCCGGGCTTAGGCTTAATAATATTATTTTATCAAATAAAATAACTCATTATTTTCCAGGACCATCCTGAAAATATTCCCAATTTTGAAAATTAAACCATTTAAACACATTTTCCTTAGGATTATGTTTTAAATCTCAATTTTCCAATTATATCTTGATTTTAATAGTCCAACAATTTAATCAACGATATAGGTACTATTTATTATAATGATTACAATAGTCCAAATATTTAATCAACTATAATTTAATTGTTTGAATATAGTCCAATTAGTTATTAAAACAACATTTAAATATTAGTCCAACTAACATTTAATTTATAACGACGGATGATATTTGTTTGAGCGCGTATGGCAAGTAATTAAACAAATATTGCAAATTCAATTCTTGCCTCCCACTATTTTTCGGCGAGCCTCTAACCCTCTGTCGAGTACTCGGGAAACCGTGTTTCCTAACGGGCTAGGATCCCGTTAAATATCATACAATCTTGACTTTGGCCAACAAATTGTATGATAATTAACTAGGTAGATCTCTAAGATCGATTGGATCCAATCCAATTCCTAGATCCGGTAGGGGGACATCCAAGTCCGAAACATATATCTTATTTATGCCAATACATCCAATGTATTACCTAACCTTTTTCCTCTGAATCAACTAAGCCTTGGCTTTGGCACAACAAACTTAGTGATCCCAGTTAAGAGCGACCCATTGACCATGGAAAGCTTCATAATCAATTTCGATGGACAAGAAGTGGTCTTGACTTTGGCCAACAAACCATAACTTGGATAAGACACCAATATGGAACAAAGCCTTCGTGATTCAAACACATCCTCGACGGACAAAGGCCTTGACTTTGTCCAACAAGCCAATGCCAGTCTCGGATCTTGAGTGAGAATCACTCAATGGAAGGAAAAGCGCTTAATATTTTGCGAGGGTTTTTCGAGTGCAAATTGGCAACCAATTTATTATCTTTGTTAAGGTCTCATCATCATACACCCTTAAACATGCATTCTAAACACATAATAAAGCGCGTATAAATAAAATAATAATGATATGCGGATGGATACTTTACACTTTGATCGTAGATCAAATCTCTCCATTTCTCTCTCCCGCTAGAACATGTATTTACTTCTACCCGTTACACTACACTTCTAAAGAAACCTCATTTACATTTAGGGGAATAGGTGAGAAGAGAATACAAAGAATAAGGAGGTAATAAGGCTAGACACGCAGGTCCAATTAATAAATCAAATTTATTACAACAATTTCTAAAATTGTCCCACCCATCTAATATCCATCTGATATACATTATTCATGCATCGCAACCATGTATTCACACAAGCATGCTATCAATCAATCTAATCAAATTAATTAATCTGATAATTAGTGACCATCCAATGTTCAAACAACGATTTGATATTGCTCGAGTCAAACTCATTTTGCGAATAAGTACTCAAAGTACGAATTCTCGAATTAAATTAAACTACATAATTAAATCCAATTCGTTATGCATTTAATTCTAATTCGCTTATTAATTCCAAATTAAACATTACACTTTAATAATAAACCTTTTACGATTTAAATTCCAAATTTAATCGTTACGGGTCTCAAAGCCCGATTAACGTCCAACGTCAATTTAATTAAAGTCCAATGGGCTTTTAATTAATTTCTTAAGGCGTGGACTTTTGGTCAACTCGGGGTCAAACCGAATAACCAAAATCCAATCCGGGAATTACCCCATAAGCCCATAAATCAATTTTGGCCCATTAGGCCCAATTAAACTTTAAAGGTCCATTAGTTGCATTTGGGCTTTATGGATGCGGTTTTGGGCCCAATTGGATCCAATCCATTTGGCCTAAACCTAACTTGGTACAACCAAGCCCAATAAGCCCAATTACAACACAACAAGCCCAAATCCAATTTAAGGCCCAAATAATTAAATTCCAAAAATTCCAAATTCCCAATTTAATTACATAAAGTGTATTGCATTATTAATCACCAAAATCACTATTTCCAAAACACCAAATTTATACAATTAATCATGCTCATTTACAACAAAACATGTCCAACACATTTTATCAAAAAATCAAACTCAAACATGCGTACACTCTCGGCATTGAATAATTTTTGTCCGATTCGGTTTCAATCCAATTAATTCCACAATCGACATTAAATCAACATCCTCAATCGTTTCAAGTCATCCAATGATCAACGAAACAAAAATTACCAAGAATTTAGGGCATACTTGTATTCGGCCAAACCAAAAAATTGTGGCAAAAATGTTCCAAACAAAATTTCTTGAAATTGATCCAATCAATCTTCAATTCAACATGATTTAAACATATTCAAACATCCAATTTAATCAAATCATGCTCAAATCAATTTACCCAAATTTAAGCCCTAAATCAATTTCATGCTCAACCTTGCTCAAGATACCATTGTTGGTTTTTGCTAAGGTCCCAAGGATCAATAAACAAGCATGAAATAAGTGTGAATAAAAATCAACGAAGTTGCGGAATACTCACATCGATCGGTTGAGCGACGCTTTGACGAATCAAAAACTGAAATTTTGCTCACTGGTTCTCACGGCAGTCCACTGCTGTTGAGTCTCCATTTTCGGTTTTGATCATCAATAATCCAAGCTCCAAGCTTCGTCAAACGATTTCCGGCTCATTGGTATACTTCCCTATCACCTTCGCATGACTTCGTAGTGTGCTAGCACTCCCGATTTTGCCATAAAATCGTGACTCTTGTGCTTCCCATTGCTCTCGGTTTTGAGCCAAAACCAGTGAACAAAACAGCCCCAAGGGCGTGTGAAGAAGAGAGAGATGAGAGAGAGAGAGAGTTGTGTAATAATTTTAATTGATTTCTAAAATCAATTTACCATATACCAAAAATTTGATTTTCAAAAAATCAAGTCATTAATGGCTTGCCAACTACCAACATCAACTCACATCAACTTCCATCAATCACTGAATAGTGACTGCCGTCAATCACTCAAAGTGAAAGACATCCATCACTTGATTGACGAATGATGTGACGCTAGTTGCGACTGGTGATTTGACACTTGATTTGACTTGCGTACCGCATTCGAATTCGAAATGCGAATACGCTCACAAATAATCTCGGGCTCGGGTTCGCTAATTCTAAATTAACGAATTTTCCGTTGCGACGTAATTAAATCTAATTTAATTAAATAATCATGCCTAGCATAATTACCATTCATGTCGCTGACGAATTAATTCTAAATTAATTCATTCGCCCGAATTAAAATCTAATTTTAATTCCGCGTCGAAATCCAATTTTGTTTAATATATCGAATATATTAATTAATCGATTAATTCCAAATTAATCGTTCTCTCTCTTTAAATGATATTTTATCCCAGATAAAATATCTCCGCAATTAATCCCAGATTAATTTTGTCTCTCTTCTAATTAATCCCAGATTAATTTAGAGTGCGAGTCATACATCATCGGTGAATCTTTGGGAAGCGACCCATGAGATCCCCAGATATGTTGGCAGTAAATTCGGTCGTCGGACTATCCGAACATGTAAGTACCTCGTACTACGTTTTACCAATTTACAAGACAAGGTTGGCTTCTAGCAAAATGTCATGCCTACCCAATTCTCCAGAAATATCCTTACAGGAATAAAGGATCTATATCAAGCGTAGTATACGTAGTATTGCGTATGTCGATCCAGTATCGGATGATCACGTGCTAGGCCTAGGGCTGGAATTATGTCTGCCCCGTACGAAGCACATGTCGGATGTCTGGTAACTAGTCTCTATATCGGATAAACATGACCTTGTCATTTTATCCCAATGACTGCAGTACTTAAGAGTACTAGTACCGTATCCTATGTGAGCATCATCTCCATATGACTGAAGTGATACTTCCGTTCTTGACATCACACCCAACACACTACGATTCTCAATATACCCAGCATAGGCGTAAACAGAACCTGATAAAGCCCTGGACGACCGCAACCAAGTATATTGATTGTCGCAAGTATTAGCGGTGCAAGTCTCAGGTTAAGACCAAATACATCTACCCTGATTTCGAACTTCCATAGACAAGTAGTCATACCCTACCAATGGAATTCTGAGGGGGTCTATCAGAGCGAAGTAGTTTCTCGTACCATCGGTTAAAACACAAACCTCCTATTACACTTGCAAGAGTATCATATACCAAAATATATGAGAACTATGCCGTTATGCCCTCACAACGCGC
This sequence comes from Zanthoxylum bungeanum, assembly GCA_019454045.1. Taxonomy (NCBI): domain Eukaryota; kingdom Viridiplantae; phylum Streptophyta; class Magnoliopsida; order Sapindales; family Rutaceae; genus Zanthoxylum; species Zanthoxylum bungeanum. The sequence goes on from SKCR01032954.1 coordinate 46,406, forward strand.
ATAAGTGTAATACTAGTCTTTTACCGCATTTATCGATGTCCAATCTCGACAATGCTCTGACTAGGGATATTTAATGATTTATCCTTCGTGGACTGATATTGTCTCATATCATTCTCAATCCAGGAACAAATCATAGGGACCTCCTATCATTTATACATCTAGGTGATCTAATCACAAATGATAAGATTGCAATCTCATTTGTCTCATAGTTAATTTGTACAACAACACCGTGATCTGTACAAATAGTGACGCTATGGGTCATAATTGTCCAACAGACTACACATGCTCAAAGCATAGGAGACATCAGGTCGCGTACATATCATGGCATACATGATCGTTCCGACTGCCGAGGCGAACTGTATCAGACTCATGTTGTCTCTCTTATCTTGAGTTTTAGGACACATGTCCTTAGATAGATAGACGCCATGTAACACTGGCAACAGTCCTCTCTTGGACTATCCATGTTGAATCTCTTCAACACTTGTCAATATATGTACTATGGGAGAGTCCAAACAGCTTTCTAGATCTATCCCGGTAGATCTTTATTCCCCTAAAGGCTGCTTCTCCCAGATCTTTCATGGAGAATTTCAATGAAGCCAAGCTTTCACCGACGTTAGCATGGGAATGTCATTGCCTATAAGCAATACATCGTCAACATAAAGGACAATAAAAGTCAGTGCTCTCCCACTAACCTTCTTATATACACAAGGATCATCTTCGTTTTGAATGAAATCATATTCTTTTATGATCTCATCAAAACGTTGGTTCCATGACCGTGATGTTTGCTTCAGTCCATAAATGGACCGATTTAACTTACAAACCTTGTTTGTAAGTCTAGGCACGATAAAACCGTCAGGTTGTTGCATATAAACATCCTCCAAAAGGTTTTCGTTAAGGAAAGCGGTTTTAACATCCATCTGCCATATCTGTAATCGAAATATGCAGCAATAGCAAGCATTATCCGAATGGATTTAATCATGGCAACGAGTGAGAAAGTTTCGTCGTAATCGACACCATGTCATTGACGATACCCCTTCGCTACAAGCCTAGCTTTGTACGTTGTACGTTGCCATCCATGTCGGTCTTCTTCTTGAAGACATATTTGCAACCAATAGGCTTTACGCCTTCTGGTGCATCAACCAGTGTCCAAACTTGGTTGGTGTACATGGAATCCATTCGGACTTCATGGCTTATTGCCATAAAGCGGAATCGATATCTTGTATCGCTTCCTCATACGTAGCCGGTTCTTTATCCTCAATGAGATTAATATCTACATGAGGTGAAGATCAGAAACCCATACCTCTCAGGTTGTTTCCTGACTCTCTCTGATCTACGCGGTCCTTGTGTAATAGAAGATTATGGTACAGTCTCATCCCGGATGGCCTGTTCTTGTCCCGTTGAGGATTCTGCTGGGAACAGTGTCACTCCGATATTTCATCGAGTTCTACTTTCCTCCCACTAACCACTACTGCATTTAGGAATTCCTTCTCAAGGAAAATCGCATGTAGAGCACAAATACTTTGTTCTCTCGTGGGTGATAGAAGTAATATCCTTTGGTACCTAGGATATCCTACTAATAGGCATTTATTCGATTTGGGCTCAAGTTTGGTACTTCCAAACATTTGACGTATGCCCAGCATCCCCAAATCTTCAGGAATGAGAAACCCGGTTTCTTTCCTGTCCATATCTCATATGGTGTCTGTTGTACAGACTTTGACGGAACCTTATTCAAAATAAGAATTGCACTGTTTAATGCATATCCCCAGAAGGAAATAGGTAGCTCAGTGACTCATCATAGACCTAACCATGTCCAACAAAGTTCGGTTTCTCCGTTCGGACACACCGTTTAATTGCGGTGTTCCAGGAGGAGTCAATGTGAAAGAATACCATTTCTTTCAAGTAATCTAGAAACTCATTGCTCAAGTATTTGCCACCACGGTCCGACTGTAATGTCATTATACTCTTGCAGGTCTGTTTTTCAACTTTGTGTCGAAACTCTTTGAATTTCTCAAAAGTTTACGACTTATGTCTCATAAGATACACATAACCATAACTTGATGCATCATCCGTAAAGGTTACGAAGTATTCATATCCACCTCTAGCCTGGCTAGACATGGGCCCACATACGTCACTATAAACGAGGGCTAACAGTTCAGTGGCGCATTCACCTTTACCGCTAAAAGGTGATTTAGGCATTTTGCCTAATAAACAAGATTTGCAGACGTCATAATGAATTTGGATCAAATCCGTCCAAGTACCCACTCTTCGAAAGTGTGGATATGTGAGTCTTGTTTATGTGTCCCAGACGACAGTGCCACATATAAGTTTCATCTTATTACTCATTTTAAGCCTTTTGTTTGTTATATTATATGTCTGAGATTGATTTATATTCAAAATATAAAGACCATTATTTGCAACAGCAGTGCAATTTCTACATCATTTTTATATACAAAACATTCGGTGTTCCTGAATACAAAATTATACCCACATTGGGTTAACATAGATACATAAATAATTCCTAGTCAATCTGGTACATATTAACAGTCATTAAGTTCAAGTACATGCCCCGGGGCAGTTCTAAAACAAAAGTGCCAACGGCCAAAACGGCGACTGGTGCCCCCATTTCCGACGCATAGATCAATCTCCCCTGAGGCCAGTCTCCTGCTAATCCGCAGATCCTGCACATCAGTACATATGTGAGTACCACAACCAGAATCAAAAATCCAATTTTTAAAACTAGAAATAGTCATGTTTATTTCAATAACAAACATACCTGAAGCCGTTGCCTTGCCCGTTTTAATCTCCTTCTGGAGCGCCTTGTACTCGCGGCAGTCACGCTTCCAGTGACCCCGCTTGCCACACTGGAGGCAAACATCCTGAGATTTGTCCTTAGGCTTCCCAGAAGCCTTTGACGATTTGGCATTGCCCTTTCTTTTATGCTTCTTCTTCTTCACACCTCCAGTCGCCTTGGGCCCAGTCCTCGGTGTCTGAGATGTCGAAGCAAAGTGCGCCTCGCGCTTGTTGCCCTTAAGCATCTCCTTTTCAGCTTCCTTGAGAATTGACAACAACTCTCCAAGAGTATCATCAATGTTCATCAGGTTATAGCTTATGATGAACTGTTTCCAAGTGTCGGGGAGAGATTGCAAGATCATATCTATGGTAATCTCAGCCTCTAAGACTATCCCCATCTTAGCCAGCTCATCTATGTCAGCAATCATCTTTGCCACATGGGACTCAACAGACATGCTTTCTGACATACGTGAATGGAAGAGCTTCTTCACTAACTCATATCTCTGCGACCTTCGGTTAGATCGGTGAAGATCGTGCAACCTCGCCAACATGTTATAGGGATCCAAGTCCCTGTTTGTCGATGGAAATGCTGAGTCATAGCAGCAAGCATAATTGACTGAGCAGTTTCACAATCATCGCTGTGAGTCTTCCAAAGCTCCAGCTCAAGTAGCTCATCAGGTTTGGGCTTAGGCCCAAGAGGTCTCTGTATAGTATATAGCAGCCTCTCGGCTCTAAGGACTATCCTCAGATTCATTTCCCAATCAACAAAGTTCGTGCCCTTGAAGAAATTTTCGCCCATGATAATGTCTCAGACATTTCCCTTTCCTGTCATATTGATTACGATAGTCTAACTATCTAATCAACGATATATGGGTACAGTCTAATTGTTACAAGAAAAATAACATTATATTAGTCCAACTAATAAAATAATTTTGACGAAAAATAATATGAAAGCGCAAGCTAAGATGAATGAAAAATGGAAATTCAATCCTACTAGCCTCCCACTATTTTTCAGCGAGCCTCTAACCCTCTGTCGAGTACTCGGGAAACCCAGTTTCCTAGTGGGCTAGGATCCCGTTAAATAACACACAACCTTGACTTTGGCCAACAAGCTGTATGATATTTAACTAGTAGATCTCGAAGATCAATTGGATCTAATCCAATTCCTAGATCCGGTAGGTGGACATCCAAGTCCGAAACATATATACAGTATATATGCCAATATATCCAATATATTTTCTAACCTTTTCCTCTGAATCAACTAAGCCTTGGCTTTGGCACAAAAGCTTAATGATTCTAGTTAAGCGGACCCATTGACATGGAAAGCTTCGTAATCAATGTCGATGGACAAGAAGTGATCTTGACTTTGGCCACAAAATCACGACTTGGACAAGACACCGATGGGAACAAAACTCTCATGATTCAAACACATCCGCAATTGACAAAGGTCTTGACTTTGGCCAACAAACCAATGCCAACTTTGGATCTTGAGTAAGAATCACTCAACGGAAGGAAAAACGCTTAATATGTTTTGAAGGTTTTTCACGTAAATTGGCAACCATTTATTATCTTTGTTAAGGTCTCATCATGCACCCTTAAGCATGCTTCTAAAAAATCATAAGGCGCGAAAAGTAAATTAATAACGATATGCGGATGGATATTTAAACAGATTATTCCTAGAACAAATCACTCTCTTTCCTCTCCCCGGCTAGCATTATTCTACTTCTACCTACTTCACATTACATAATACAATAATAGAAACCTCATTACATTGAGGGGAATTAGGTGAGAAAGAATACAAAGAAATAATGAGAGAGAATGCTGGACACGCAGGTCCAATTATAAATTCCAAATTTACAATAATTTCTAAAATTTCCCCTTTCCCTTCTAATATCCATCCGATATACGCTATTCATTCAAAACATCCATATATTCATTCATATCATGCAATTCAACAACCAATCTAATCCAATTAATTAGTCTCTGAATTATGTGACATCCAATGTTCAAACAACGATTTGATTTTGCGCAAGTCCAACTCGTTTCAGAATAAATACTCAAAGTATGAATTCTTGAATTATATCGAACTACTCGTTAAATCTAATTTAATCCGTATTCATACTAATTCAACTATTTAATTCCAAATTAAATATTTATACTTTTTAATGTGCTTTTAACGACTTAGATTCCAAATCTAATCTTATCGGGTCTCAAAGCCCAACTAACATCCAATGTTTGTTTAATTAAAGTCCGATTGGCTTTCAATTGATTTCATAAGGCATGGGCTTTGGTCAATAGGTCATCAAACCCAATTACCAAGCCCAAGTAAGGAATCACCCTCATTTGCCAAGAAAACAATATCAAGCCCATAAGGCCCAATTAAACTTTTAAAGCCCATTTATTACATTTGGACTTAATGGAATGATTTAGGCCCAATTTTGATCCAATCCAATTGGCCTAAACCAACTTGGCCCAACCAAGCCCATTATGCCCAAATATAATAATTTCAAGCCTAATTCAAAATTAAGCCCATTAACCAAATTTTAAAATTCCAAATTTATAACTTAATTAATGAAAGTGTAAACATCAATTAATTAACTAAATCAATTTTCCAAAATACATTTAACCAATTAATTATGTATCTAATTGTTCATTAATGTCCAACATTTTTGAATCAAAAATCAAGTCCATTACATGTCATATAGCTCTCGGCCAAGGTAAGGAAATTGGTCTGATTTCGTTTTTCAATCCAATCGAATTACAAATCGACATTTCCATTCGTTTCAACTCATCCAATGATCATCAAAACAAAAAATTCCAATAGCCTAGGGTAACCAATATATTCGGCCAAGCCTAATTGTGGGGCAAAATTTGATCCAATCAATATTTGTTGAAATTGATCTTATCCAACCTCAATATATCAATATACAACCATACCCAACAATTCAATTTAATCAAATCATGCTCACATTGATTTTCCCCAAATTTTACCCTAATACATTTCATGCTCATTTTAGGCTCAATGATACCATTGTTGGTGTTTATGATTAGTCCCAAGATCATAATGAACAAAGAAATGCGAATGAATAACGAAGAAGAGTGGCAGAAACACACTTACATCGATCGATTTAAGGATGCGTTGATCAACAAAATTTTTTTCCTCCAAGCAGTCCCAGAATTCGGCCAAGGCAGTCCACAATGCTCCAAGATTTGTTTTGTCTTTCCAAGCTCTTGAATAGGTTTCCCTAATCACCTTGTATGATCCCTTGAAGAGTGCTAGCTCTTATGATAAATTTTGCAACAAAAGTTATCAATTTTTCCCTTCAATTTCGGCCAGGAAAATGAAAGAAATGGGAGAGAAAAACAGTTCACTGGTTTCGGCCAAGAGAGAGACAAAGTGAAGTTGTGTATTTGATTTCCTAAATCAATAATAATTGTTTCAAAACAATAATAAAAGATATACCAAATATTGGTTGGTATATGTCTTTCACCTTACTTTGACTTGGAGTGTTTTACACACTTTAACCAACTCACTAAACCCATCAAGCTAAAGTGAATAAGTTGACTAGTGATGTGATGTTGATGTGACATGGTGGGCCCCACTCGATTCCGAATGCGAGTGGGCCCGCAAACACTCCCGGGCTCGGGTTCACTAATTCCGAATTAACGAACTTCAGTCGCGACGTAATTAAACGAATTTAATTAAATAATTAAGCCTAGCAAAATTACTATTCACATCACTACGAATTAATTCTAAATTAACTCGTTTGCCCGAATTAAAATCTAATTTTAATTCCGTGTCGAAATCTAATCCGAATAATATATCGAATATATTATTTTAATGATTAATTCCAAATTAATCTTTCTCTCTCTTCAAATAGTGCTTCATCCAAGATAAAGTCTCTCCGCAATTAATCCCAGATTAATTTAGCTCGAATCATACGTCATCAGTGAATCTTCGGGAAGCGACCCAAGAGATCCCTGGATATGTTGGCAGTAAATACGGTCGTCGGACTATCCGAACACATACGTACCTCGTACTACGTTTTTACCGATTTCCGAGATAATGTTGGCTTCTAGCAAAGCGCCATGCCTACCCAAATCTCCAGAAATATTCTTACTGGAATATACGATCTGTATCAGGCGTAGTATACCATAGTATTGTGTATTGCGATCCAGTATCAGATGTCACGTGGAAGGCCTGGGGCTGGAATAGTGTCTGCCCCGTACGAAGCACATATCGGATATCAAGCAACTAGTCTCTTTAAATCGGATAATCATGACCTTGTTATATTATCCCGATTGTTGCAACACAATAGAGAACCAGTTCTGAATCCCTGCGTGATCATCATCTCCATATGTCTGAAGTGATACTTTCGTCTCGACATCACATCCAATACACTACGATTCTCAATAAACCCAGAAGAGGCGTACACAGAACCTGTTAAAGCCCTGGACGACCAAAACCAAAGTTTACCGATTGTCGTAAGTACTAGCGATGCAAGTCTCAGGTTAAGACCAAATACACCTACCCTGAAGCGGACTCCCATAGACACATATACATACTACCAATGGGATTCCGCGGGGTCTATCCAGAGCGAAGTTGTTTTCCGTTCCATCAGTAAAACACAACCTCCTATCGCACTTGCATAAGTATCCAATACTTAAATATATGAGAACTATGTCGTTATGCCCTCACAACGCGCACAAGTGCAATACTAGTCTATTCCGCATTATCGATGTCCAATCTCGATAATACTACGACTAGGGATATTTAATGATTAAACCTTTATGGATTGATACTGTCTCATATCATCTCAATCCAGAATTAATCATAAGGACTTTTACCATTTATATATCAAAGTAAATAAATTACAAAACGGTAAAAGGCAATTTCATTACAACATAGTTAATTTTGTACAAAAACACAATGTCTTTTACAAACAGTGACGCTATGGGTCATAACTGTCCAACAGTACAGTCACCTGAGAATGAAGTTGAGAGAGAGTCCATGAAGACAGTGCCATATGCTAGTGCAGTAGGAAGCCTGATGTATGCACATGTATGCACTAGACCTGACATTACACTTTCAGTTGGTGTACTGGGAAGATTTTTTTCTAATCCTGGAAAGGAACATTGGACTGCTACCAAGAGAGTTTTTAGATATCTTAAGGGGACTAAAGATTACATGTTGACATACAGGAAGGTTGAGAATCTTGAACTAGTGGTATACGGACTCTGGCTTTGCTGGTTGTTCAGATGATAGGAAATCTACCTCAGGATATGTGTTTATGCTAGCAGGTGGAACTATATCTTGGAAAAGTGTCAAGCAGACATTAGTAACTTCTTCCAAAATGCAAGCTGAGTTTGTAGCATGTTTTGGTACACCGCGTCACAGGTTGTTTGGCTACGAAATCTCATTAAAGAAATATCAATTGTTGACTATATTTCTAGACCTATAAGGTTATATTGTGATAAGCTTTCAGCTGTATTATTTGCAAAAAATAATAAGAATGTCACTGGGTCAAAGCATATGGAGGTCAAATACTTGACAATTAAGAAGAAGCTGGTTAAGAAAGGTGACATTATTGTAGAGCATATCGGTACAGATGATATGATTGTCGATCATTTGACCAAAGGTCTTAGACCCATTATTTTTGCAAAACATGTTGCTTGTATGGGTTTGGTAAAGTCTTTTGATACCCTGGGTTAGTGGGAGGCATCATTGCTCTATGTTATTTTGTTTGTACTTTTGTACATATATTTTGTGTATTTTGCAATGATTATCTATAAAGTGCATCTTCATTGGAAGATATTAATATTTATTATTTAATATATCATTGTGTAAAGTCTTATGATGTGTGTCAGTCATAATCATTGGCTTGTGGCATAAAGTTATAAAGCTTTGTTGGTATGTCTTGTGACACATAAATATTATCTCGAGATAATAAAGTGATAAAAGACATACATGCTTATTATTTAAGCCTTGATTTCTCATGCGTGTCTGGGCTGCATAAGGTAGAGAAATTGGTAACCGATAAGAGAAAATAGGACATGTATTTTAGATCATAAAATGAGTGCTATTGTATCTTATTGTTCTATCACATCTTGTTCATGTCGATAAGGTTGTTTGATATATGTGACCATGGAAGGGATTGTGTTGCATTATAATATAGGTACCACCATGATTTTATATCTATGATCTTATTGGACGGAATGGTATACTAGAGTTTATTCTGAACTAATATTGGATCCATAAAGTATTCTTAGCATTAAAACATTCACAATTGATATCGCCCAAGTGGGAGAATGGTAGAATATTTTATTCTTGTAGGGGTTTTATACGGAATTACAGGGTTAGCGCAGCGGAACGCGGAAAACAGAATTTTCTGATTTCAAAAAATTTTCTTGGAACAATTAATAAAATTATTTATTTAATTAACCAATACTTAAAATCTGAATTTTAACCCAAGAAATCATATTTCCTATAATTGCCGAATTGCCCCAAATTTTGAAATTTGATCATTTTGATCCTTAAATAGTCAAATTAATAATTAATTGATTTCAAATCAATCCCAAAATGATTTATACATGTTTAATACATGAAAATACAATTTGCAACACAAATCACCAATTTTTCAGTAATTTTCGAGAGCACCCAATAATTTCCAGGATTTACAATTTGGTTCTTTTTGGTTCAAAACACATCAAGATCAAATCCAATCAATCCCAAATTTAATATACATCATATATACATCAAATTACATCACATATATGAAAATTCCCTAAATTGGATAAGGTTAAGAACCCTAATTTCCAAAATTACACCAATTGCACAATTTACACTAAATTGATAAAATTCAACACTATAATCAATCCAATAATTCACCAAACAAGTCTCACCACTTGAAATAACTTAAGAACAATTCTAGGTTATAATTGAGTGGAATTAAAACTCTAGAATGGCAACTTTAATCACCAATTAATCAAATAAGCTTAATTACTCCTAATTAGCTTATTAATTAATCATAGATGCTAAACAACTTCAAACTAGTTTCCAACACATTTAATTACAAACTAAAAGAGTAGAGACATCGACTTAGCAACACAAATTGAAGCTAAGATTAATAGAAACATTTTCTAAGTTGAAGTATGTCAATAAATACTTACAAAAATTCCAAATTTTGGCTTTGTTTTCCTTTCTTTCTTCAACTTTTCTCTCAACTCACTTTGTAAATATTTGTGTAACTTTTGTTAGTAATGAAAAATGAAACAAAAATAATTTATATGTGTTTCCTTGTCATGGCCGAAAGTCATGAATAAAAACAATAAATTTTGCATTTTTGTGTTTCATTTCCATTGGTCCAAGTTTACATAATAAAGATAACACTTATCTTATATTAAAGTAAACTTACAAGTGAGCCAATGGTATCATGCCATTTCCAAGCATAAATCATGTAATAGATATTTTGTTATTTAATTAACTTAATTATTTAACATTTAAATAATTAAATATAATATCATAATATATTATTATATTTACTTTAAATATTGAAATACATATATATAAATGATATATGTCAAATATCACAATTTGATATTTTATTAATGTGTATTTAATAAAATCAAGAATTAAATAAAAATACACATTAATTCGGAAATGACCGTTAAGTCCCTATTGCATGTATTTTTCGTTTAACGGTTAAAAACGTTATAAATAATCAGTATTATTCATAAAGTTGTCATAGTGCTCTACGAGTATATCTCATTAGTGAGACTCTTAGGTTCAGACATATCCGTCACGAAATCAAATTTCGTGTCCATAATTCACCCCCCGTAAATTATGACGAACACGGATAAACTCTCTGAACCATACAGGTCGAGGTCACTGCATACGTATAATCCCTTCCGTCACAGGTATCCAGATTATTCCAGAGATATAGATATAAACGTCAAATATCTATAGATATAATCACAAATCGACGTTTCTATTAGCAATCCATTAATAACACTTAGAACTGATTTCTATAGGTCCCACGGGCACATGGATTTAACAGATTGCTAATTTCATATTGAATACCTATGCTCTGTACACAGAGCGGGCGGATCATTTCTTGATACACACAATATCCTGAGCATCAGTCCACACCCAACGAACATGCGGAGGTCTGATCTTAATAGATCGAGGATGTGACTGTCATCTAAGTGTGGAGGATAACTCATATATCCACAGTGGTATCTCAAGTCAAAGAATCATTATGCTCACTCAACCCGAGAAGATTCTTATTGATGTTGTTGTACCATCCATTAAGAATCTTCGGTGAGTCTTCAGTGTTTATCTGCTATAAACACCTACACGTCTATACGAGTCTCCAAGACTCATGGTTCATTAAGAAACAATCGGAATCCAAGATTCCAATATACGACATGTACCAGTCTCAACGGGTTTACTTTACGGACCAAGTAGTGTAATCCTTGACTATGAGCTGTTTAAGAATGACAACGTCATGATACAACTCAATGTCAATTGCGACGCTTTTGTAACAGTATCATAACTAATCATTCTAAGGTCGGTTACGTCTTTACCATATTAAAGAATATGTTATATAAAAGAAATTGTTTATTTTATTCATAATAAAGTTTTACATTCGTATTTACAAGGAAATACATAATAAAATTGGCGCTCAAAGCACCAGCCCTAACAAAATCTCTCACTTGCTCTAGTGCCAATATTGATTGTATCTAATACCCATCGACTTCATATGTTTATCAAATAACTTCGGAGGTATGGCCCTGGTAAGCGGGTCTGCTATATTATCTTCACTCGGTACCTTGCACACGATAATATCCCCTCACGACACAATCTCTCGAATGATGTGGTACTTTCGTTCCACATGCTTCGACTTATGATGCGCCCTTGGTTCTTTTGCTTGCGCAATGGCTCCAGTATTATCACAGTATAATGGAATCAGATTCTCAATACTTGGGACTACTCCCAATTCTGTGATAAAATTCCCAACCTATACAACTTCCTTTGCAGCTTAAGAAGCTGTAATATATTCCGCCTAAGTGGTGGAATCAGCTATCGACCCCTGTTTGGAACTCTTCCAACAAACTGTACCTCTGTTAAGGGTAAACACGAATCCTGATGTAGACTTTCTATCATCAGGATCCGATTGGAAATCGGAATCCGTATACCCATTAACTTGCAATTTGTTTCCTCTGTAGATAATAATCCTTAGTACATTTAAGGCCTAGTACATAACATGGATATGTTTAATGGCCATCCAATGGTCATTTCCCGGATTGGACTGATATATGCTCGTCACACTAACTGCGAAGCTGATATCAGGCCTAGTACATAACATGGCATACATGATGTTGCCCAAACACGAAGCATAAGGTTGATTAGACATTCTAATCTTCTCATCTTCTGTTTGCGGACACATTTTCTTCGAAAGATGTAAGCCATGTCTGAACGGTATGTTTGTTGTCTTACAGTTACCAAAATTATATCGTTCTAAGATCTTATCTATGTACGTTGACTGGGATAACCCAATAAGCTTCATTTCTCTATCTCTATAAAGTTTTATGTCTAAGACATAAGAAGCTTCACCCAGGTCCTTCATGGAGAAATTCTTACAGAGGTAAGCTTTAACGCTTTGCATCATCCCAATATCATTCCCAATGATAAAGATGTCGTCAACATAGAGAATTAAAATACCACCATACTCTCACCGGCCTTCTTATACACACAGTATTCTTCAGAATTCTTGAGAAAACCAGACAATTTGATTATCTCGTCGAATCGAAGATTCCAACTTTGTGAAGCTTGTTTAAGTCCATAAATGGACTTCTTCAGCTTGCATACCATGCCCGAGTTCTCGCTGGATACAAAACCTTCCAGCTGTTCCATAGATTTCTTCATCAAGAAATTCATTTAGAAAAGCCGTTTGACATCCATTTGCCAAATCTCGTAACCATGATATGCGGCAATTCACAACAAAATCCTTATAGACTTTAACATTGCAACTAGCGAAAAGGTTTCATCGTAGTCGACACCAGGTCGGGCTTTAAAGCTTTCAACCTTTCCATTGGCCTCACGTTTCCTCTTGTAAATCCATTTACAAGTGATAGGAACAATTCCTTCGGGAAGCGGAACAAAGTTTCAAACTTGATTCTCATTCATTGAGTCCATCTCGGATTTCATGGCATCTTGCCACTTCATGGAGTCGATGTCCAACATCGATTCTCTATAGGTAAAATGGTCAGTCTTTTCAACTAAGAGAACATCCAGACTCTTTTCTTGTATCAAATGCAAGTGTCCAGGAGGTCTAGATACCATTTGTGACCTACGTAGTGTGTGTGTTGAAGGTTCTTCATCTTCTTGAACTTCAGGTTCCTCTGTTGGTTCGTTAGTTCCAGGTTGTACTTCATCAAGTTTAATCTGTCTATGATCACCACCTTCAAACAAAAATTCTATTTCTAGAAATTTTGCAAAATGAGCTACGAACACATTTCGATGCTCGGTATCATAGAACAAATATCCTTTCGTATTTGAAAGATATCCAACAAACCTAAACTTCTGCCCTCGAGGTAAAAGCTTATTCTGCTGAGCCATCTTGACGTATGCAGGACACCCCCAAATCTTAATATAACTAAGATTCGGCTTCCTACCAGTCCATATCTTATACGGAGTCGTAGGAACAGCTTTGGAATGAATCTTATTCAGGAGATGAGCGGCAGTTAAAGAGCATAACCCAATAAGTAATAGGGTAAATCTGTATAACTCCAACATCGATCGGACCATATCCAATAAAGTGTGATTTTCTCCACTCTGACACTTCATTGTGCTGCGTAGTGCCCGGAAGAGTATATTGAGTGAGAATCTCATTCTCCTTTAAAGAATCAGTGAACTCTCCACTCATATATTCACCACCTCGATCAAATCGAAGGCATTTATATATGGACCAGTCTATTTGTCAACTTCATTTCAGAATTCTTTGAACTTTTCAAAGATTTCCGATTTATGTTTCATCAGATAAACATAACCATACCGTGACATCATCTGTAAAGGTGATGAAATATGAATAACCACTATGTGCAGTCTGACTCATGAGACCACATACATCTGAATGTACGAGTTCTAATAAGTCAGTGGCTCGGTGTCCAACACCCGAAAATGGGCTTTGGTCATTTTACCCTGAATATAAGATTTGCAAGTTGGATAAGGTTCAATGGTGAGATCATGTATCAAACTATTCTTAATCAATTGGGTTAGGCGTTTCACGCCTATATGACCCAACCTCATGTGCCACAATTCAGTATTATTTATATCAATTGTTTACGTTTATTAATTCCAGTATTAAAGATATCTTGTGAGGTACGCAATATGTAATGACCATACTCATTTGGACAACAAAGGATATGAATATTATTACTATCATATAAATACAAAGAACGATTCTTAATATTTACACTATATCCTTCAGTATCAAATACAAAAAGAAACATAATATTCGCCAGACATCTTGGCACAAAATAACAGTCATTTAACAAAAGTCTCCCATTGGGTAAGGGAATCTCGCATATGCCCACTGCAACAGTATCTAGAGAGTCGCCACTCCCGAATCGCAACTGCATATCCCCAGATTTCAGCCGTCTACTTCCGTCAGCACCTACAACATATTACAAATGTGAATAGGACAGCAGAATCTAAAATCCAATTAAATATCATAGCTTCATAAGAAATGAGATATCATAATAGGAAAAATAAAAGTATCTGATGTCAATGCTCTTTCATTCATTATCTGTGCAAGATAGTCCGAACAGTTTCATTTCCAGTGTCTGACTTTCTGGCAGTGGTGGCACTTATAATTCATAAGCTCTCTTGGATTCACTACCTTAGCCTATGGAGGAACATTGTGTTAGACAATTATGACCCGTAGCGTCACTATTTGTAAAAGACATTGTGGTTTTTTTACAGATTAATTATGTAGCAATGGAAATTGCATTTATCATTTTGTAATTTGATTACTTAAATATATAAATGATAAAGTCCTTATGATTAGTTCCGGATTATAGATATGAGACAGTATAAATCCATAAAGGTTTAATCATTAAATATCCCTAGTCGTAGTATTATCGAGATTGGGACATCGATAATGCGGAATAGACTAGTATTGTACTTGTGCGTGTTATGGAAGTGTAACGGTATAGTTCTCATATATTTAAGTATTGGATACTTATGCAATTGTGATAGAAGGTTGTGTTTACCGATGGTACGGAAACAGCTTCCCTCTGGATACACCCAGCGGAATTTCATTGGTAGTATGACTATGTGTCTATGGAATCCGCATCAGGGTAGGTGTATGTGGTCTTAACCTAAGACTTGCATCGCTAGTACTTGCGACTATCAATACGCTTTGGTTTTGGTTGTGTCCAGGACTTTAACAGGTTCTGTGTACGCCTCTTCTAGGTTATTGAGATCGTAGTGTATTGGGTGTGATGTCAAGATGGAGTATCACTTCAGTCATATGAAGATGATGATCACGTAGAGATACAGAACTGGTACTCTAAATGGTTGCAACCATCGGGATAATATGGACATGGTCATGATTATCCGATTAAATAGACTAGTTGCTTGTAATCCGATATATGCTTTGTACGGGGCAGACACTATTCCAACCCAAGGCCTTGCATGTGACATCCGATATTGGATCGCAATACGCAACTATATATACTATACTACGCCTGACATAGATTATATATTCCATTAAGAATATTTCTGGAGAATTGGGTAGGCACGGTGCTTTGCTAGAAGCCAATCATGTCTCGTAAATCGGTAAAAATGTAGTACGAGGTACGTACATTTTCGGATAGTCCGACGACTGGATTTACTGCCAACATATCCAGGGATCTCATGGGTCGCTTCCCGAAGATTCACCGATGACGTATGATTCGAGCATAATTAATCTGGGATTAATTACGGAGAGATTTTATCTAAGATAAAATACTATTAGAAGAGAGAGAACGATTAATTTGGAATTAATCGATAAAATAATATATTCGATATATTAAACGAAATTAGATTTCGACGCGGAATTAAAATTGGATTTTAATTCGGGCAAACGAGTTAATTTAGAATTAATTCGCGAGCGACGTGAATAGTATTTTTACTTGGCATTATTATTTAATTAAATTTGATTTAATTACGTCGCGACGGAAAGTTCGTTAATTCGGAAGTAGCGAACCCGAGCCCAGAATGTGTTTGCGAGCCCACTCTAATTTTGAATTAAAGAGGGGCCCACGAGTCACATCGCAAGTCGCTGTTAGGTTTCTACTATAGTCCCAAGATCATTCAAGCAATGAAAATCATGTGAATACAATAAAGAAGTATGGAAGAATCATACTTACAATGATCGGCTTTTGTGATGCGAGGAACAATAAAAATTCTTCAAGCTTTTCCTCCATGAAGCTCACGGCTTTGGCCTCCATTTTTGTGCTCCATGATTCGGTCAAGCTCCAAGCTTGAGTGTGCAATCCATGCTCATAGATAGGTTTCCCTATCACCTTCGTAAGACTCCTAATGTATGCTAGCACCTTGGAAATTTTGCCATAAAATTCCCTAGTTCTTCATGGTTGTTCTCGGCAAAGGAGAAGCAAAGAGGAGAGATAAATATGGTCACGCCCCAAGGTAGAGGAAAGAGAGAATGGGTTGTGAAAAGTTGTCTATGATTTTCCAAAAATTCAAAACATATACCAAAATTCCAAAAAAGGTAAATGTCTTTCAATCAATTTTCAAGCTTGAGTGTTTGGTAAGCAACCATCAAATCCCATCAACTTCCATCAACCATAAAGTGAGGTGAAAGACCAGTGATGTAACTTGATGTGACAAGTGGGCCCCACTTGATAAAAATGCGAGTGGTCTCGCAAACACTCCCTGGGCTCGGGTTCGCTAATTCTGAATTAACGAATTTTCCATTGCGACGTAATTAAATCAATTTAATTAAATAATTCTGCCTAGCAAAATTACTATTCACGTCGCTAACGAATTAATTCTAAATTAACTCGTTCGCCCGAATTAAAATCTAATTTTAATTCCGCGTCGAAATCCAATTTCATATAATATATCGAATACATTATTTTATCGATTAATTCCAAATTAATCGTTCTCTCTCTTTAAATAATATTTTATCTCTCAATAAAATATCTCTGTAATTAATCTCAGATTAATTTTCTCTCTCTTATAATTAATCTCAGATTAATAAAGTGCGAATCATACGTCATCGGTGAATCTTCGGGAAGCGACCCATGAGATCCCCGGATATTTTGGCAGTAAATCCGCCGTCGGACTATCCGAACATGTACGTACCTAGTACTACGTTTTTACCGATTTACAAGACATGGTTGGCTTCTAGCAAAGCACCGTGCCTACCCAATTCTCCAGAAATATTCTTAAATGAATATGTGATCTTTATCAGGCGTAGTATACGTAGTATTGCGTATTACGATCCAGCATCGAATGTCACATGCAAGGCCTGGGGTTGGAATTGTGTTTGCCTCGTACGAAGCATATGTCGGATCTCTGGTAACTAGTCTCTATAATCGGATAAACATGACCTAGTCATAATATCCTGATAGCTGCAGCATAAAAGAGCACCAGTTCTGTATCCTACGTGATCATCATCTCCACTATGACTGAAGTGATACTTCCATCTTGACATCACCCCCAATACACTACGATTTTCGATATACCCAGAAGAGGTGTACACAGAACCTGTTAAAGCCCTGGACGACCAAAACCAAAGTATATTGATTGTCGCAAGTATTAGCGGTGCAAGTCTCAGGTTAAGACCAAATACACCTACCCTGATTCGGACTTCCATAGACACATAGTCATACTACCAATGGAATTCCGATGGTTCTATCCATCCGAGCGAAGCTGTTTCCGTACCATCGGTAAACACAACCTCCTATTACACTTGCATGAGTATCCAATACCCAAATATATGAGAACTATGTCGTTATTCTCCCACAACGTACACAAGTGTAATACTAGTCTTTTACGCATTATCGATGTCCAATCTCGATAATACTCCGACTAGGGATATTTTAATTATTAAACCTCCGTGGATTGATATTGTCTCATATCATCTCAATCCGGAACTAATCATAAGACCTTTTATCATTTATATATCTTGGTAATCTAATTACAAATGATAAAAGAGCAATTTCCTTTGTCACATAGTTAATTTGTACAACAACACCATGATCTGTACAAATAGTGATGCTATGGGTCATAATTGTCCAACAATCTCTCACTTGGCCTAAGCCAATCACTCAAGTGTTCTACAACCGAACTATATACGGTTCGCTCAGATTTCTGCTGAGAAAAAGCTTTCGTCAGCGGATTTGCAAGGTTATCAACTGATGCGATTTATTCGATCATCATATCGCCACGATGTATTATCTGAACGAATCAGATGAATAATTGAAGTATATATATGGATCGTTGATGAGACCTTTAATTCTTTAGCCTGTATTGTAGCCTAGCTCAGCTGCTAACAGAACTACTCCTAATCTAATTAGGATTATTATCAATCCAAAGGCTTCTATTGCTGCCTCAGCTGCAACAATTCCGTTTTTTTTTTGTTTATTCGGCAACAGTGTCTTGCTTGGAAGATTTCCAGCTCACTGTTCGTTATTCAAACTATATATAGTATCCTTTCTACACGACTTAAAGTCTCTTATATCGGTTAGGAAACTTGCAACAGTGAACCCAGTCACTCCAAGTTCTCCTTCTCCATAGCTTAAGAAAGCATCATTAGTTCATCTAAGATACTAAAGGATGTTTTTAACATCAATCCAGTGACTATCACTTGGATTGGCCTGATTGTGACTCCATATGCTCAAAGCATATAAGACACCAGGTCGCGTACATTTTTCAATGTACGAGTTCACGGAGAGTAGCAACAACTTTTATATCTATCCCAGTAGATCTTTATTCCTAGAATAAAGGTTGTCTCTCCCAAGAATTCTACGGAGAATTTTCATGAAAGCCAAGCTTTCACCGATTATATTATGGGAATATCATTCCAAAAATGATATGTCATCATTTTATAGGACAGTCACTGTCAGTGCGCTCCCACTAACCTCCTTATATACACAAAATCATTTCATTTTGAATTAAATCATATACCATTATGATTACATCAAAACGATAATTCCAAGTACGCAATGCTTGCTTCAATCCATAAATGGATCGAATTAACTCGCAAACCTTGTTTGCTCATTTTGGTACGACAAAACCGTCAGGATGTTGTAAACATCCTCCAAAAGGTTTCCTTTTAAGGAAAGCGATTTTGACGTTCAGCTGCCATATTTCATAAATGAAACATGCAGCATTAGCAAGCATTATCCAAATGGATTTATCCATGGCAATAGGTAAAATGTTTCGTCATAATCGAAACAATGTTGATAACGATACATTTTCGCTACAAGCCTAGCTTAGTACGTTGGTATGTTGCCATCCATGTATGTCTTTCTTAAAGACTCATATAGTACCAATAGGCACAATGCATTCTGGTACAACAACCAGTGTCCAAACTTGGTTGGTATACATGGAATCCATTTTGGAAATCATGGCACTTTGCCATAATAGGGAGTCGATATCTTGTATCACTTCCTCACACGTAGTCGGTTTGTATTCCTCAATAAGATTGACATCTTTATGAGGTGAGATCAGAAACCCATACCTCCCAGGTTGTTTTCTGACTCTCTCCGACTAGCGTGGTTCTTGTGTATTCGAAGATTATGGTATATTTTCATCCTTGATGAACTATTTGTGTTCCATTAAGGAATCGGTGCCTAGAATAGTATTACTCCGATTTTCATCGAGTTTTACTTTCCTCCCACTTACCACTGCATATCGGTATTCCTCTTAGGAAAACCGCATGGTGAGCAACAATTAATTGTTCTCATGTGAGTTGTATAAGTACTATACTTTGGTTACCCTAGGATAACCCACAAATTGGGCACTTATCCGATTTGGGTTCTAGTTTGGTATCATCCAAACATATGCCCAGTATTCCCAAATTTTCAGGAATGAGAAAACCCAGTTTCTTTCCTGTTCATATCTAATTGAAATCTGTCAACATATTTTTTTTGGAACCTTATTCAAAATAAGTTTTGCACTGTTTAATGCGTATCCTTGAAGGAAAATG
Organism: Zanthoxylum bungeanum; assembly: GCA_019454045.1. NCBI lineage: Eukaryota > Viridiplantae > Streptophyta > Magnoliopsida > Sapindales > Rutaceae > Zanthoxylum > Zanthoxylum bungeanum. The sequence goes on from SKCR01032954.1 coordinate 66,421, forward strand.
GTAGCTCAGAGCGACTCATGATTAACCTTATCATGTCCAACAAAATTCGGTTTCTCGTTCGGACACACCGAAATCAATTGAGGTGTTCCGGGAGGAGTCCACTGTGAAAGAATACTATACTCTTTCAAGTATTCGAGAAACTTATTGCTTAAGTATTTTTTCATCATGGTCCAATCATGATGTTTTTAATACTTTAGCCGATCTGTTTGTCTACTTCGTGTCGAAACTCTTTAAATTCATCAAAAGTTTCTGATCCGTGTTTCACAAGAAACACATAACCATAACGCGATGCCACATCCGTAAAGTTTCGAAGTATTCATATCCACCTCTAGCCTAGCTAGACATTGGCCCACTTACGTCACTATGAACGGGGGCTAACAGATCGGTGGCACTTACACTTTTACCAAGTAAAAGGTATTTTAGGCACTTTGCCCAATAAACTAGATTCGTAGACATTATTTGAATAGAATCAAATCCGTCCTAGTATCCACTCTTCAAAAGTGTGGATATACGAGTCTTGTTTAATGTGTCCTAGACAACAATGCCACTTTTAAGTTTCAACTGATTAATCAGTTTGAGCTATTTGTCTGTCATGTATACGTTTGAGATTCATTTATATTCAAAATATAAATACTGTTATTCACATCTAATGTTTTATCTCAATATCCTTTATAAAATAAAAGACTTTAGTGTTCTAGAATATAAAGGTATACCCGCAACGGGTTAAACTTGATATAGATAATGTTTCTAGTCAAACTAGTTACATTTGTAACAGTTTCCTAATTTAAGTACACACCCCGAGGGTAGTTCGTAAACTTAGGTTTCTACGGTTAAAACAGTGAATGTCGTCCCATTTCCGACTCGCAGATAAATCTCAACTGAAGTCAGTATCCTGCTTATCAGCAGATTCTGCACACCAGTACGTACATTTTGTACCACATCCAGTATCTAAAATCCAATTTTAATACTAGTAGTGAACATGTTGATGACAAACATATTTAAAGTCGAGCCTTGCCCTTCTTCAATTCCTTCATGTCTGCCTTGTCCATACGGCAGTTACGCTTCCAGTGACCCCGTTTGCCACAGTTTAGGCAGACATTTTGGGATATGTCTTATGTCTTCCCAAAAGATTATAATGACTTTGCCTTGGCCCCTTTTCCACACCCCAGAAGCCTTTGGCCAAGCCTTGGCCTTCTGGGATGTCGAAGTAAGATGTGCCTTGCGCTTCTTGCCCTATTGCAAACTCTGGTTTTGTCTCCTTGAGTACAGCCATTAACTCTCCAAGAGTTTTCTATTGCAATTTGTACTTCTAAGATCTAAGGATAGATCTATGAAGATCCTTCAATTTCAATATCATACTATAGGATCTAATCCTTAGTTCTGACTAAGAAATTAAGGAGTCTTTGCGGCAAGCATAACAGATTAAGCACTAAAGTTATCATCACATGAATATTCAAATATCATGTTCACTATTTACTCAACTCCGAGCTTAGGCTCGAGACGTCACTCTATCAAATAAAGTAAATTCTCGGTCCCCAGGACTATCCTGAGATTTTATTTCCAATTTGAAATTAAAGTCATTTAAAGACATTTTCTCCCAGGATTATGTTTTAACACTAATATTTCATTTATCTTGATTCCAATAGTCCAACTATCCAATCAACGATTTTAGGTAATATTGATTATAATGATTACTATAGTATGTTGAGTTCTAATATAGGTCCCAAGAATCATGAAATCAAGCATAAAATTCGTATGAACACATCAAAGAGTAAGGCGGAACATAACTCACATTGAACGGTTTTTGATGCGAAGAACAAGATGCGTTTTTGCCTCCCTCCAAGCTCGGCAGTGGCTTCTCATGCAGTGGGCTGCTCGGTTTTGATGGTGGTGGTCTCCTCCATGATCGGCCATTGATGACCTCCATGGAAGCTCAAAGCTTCAAGCTCCAAAATAAATCCAAGCTCATAGTTCGTTTCCCTATCACCTTAGTAAACCCATGTGTGTGCTAGCACCTTATCTTCATCCTTGCTTCTCATTTATTCGGTCAAACCAGAACAAGAAGAAGAAGAAACGGTCCAAAACCGTGAAGGAGAAGAGGGAAAAGAGAGGGGGAAATGGTTTACTGGAAACCAAAAGTGAGAGGAGAAAAAATAAAGAAAATGTATTACTTTATATTTTTTTTTATTTTCCAAAACAAAAATCAAATACATAAAACATTTTCATTTATTAAATTCAAAAGCAAAAAGCAATTAATGCTTTTCAACTACCACATCAATCACTCAAATAAATCAATCAAATTGTCACATCACTCAAAGTGACATGTGATTTGACGCTTGATGTGACTAGCGATTTGACGCTTGATTTGACTTGCGTGCCGCACTCGAACTCGAATTCGAAATGCGAATGCGCTCGCAAATAATCCGGGCTCGGGTTCGCTAATTCCAAATTAACGAATTTTCCGTCGCGTCGTAATTAAATGATTACGCCTAGCGAAATCACTATTCACGTCGCTAACGAATTAATTCTAAATTAATTCGTTCGCCCGAATTAAAATCTAATTTAATTTCGCGTCGAAATCCAATTTCTAATAATATATCAAATATATTATTTTATCGATTAATTCCAAATTAATCGTTCTCTCTCTTTAATTAATATTGTATCCTAATAAAATATCTCTGTGATTAATCCCAGATTAATTAAAAGTGCGAGTCATACATCATCGGTGAATCTTCAGGAAGCGACCCATGAGATCCCCGGATATGTTGGCAGTAATAACGGTCGTCGGACTATCCGAACACGTAAGTACCTCGTACTACGTTTATACCGATTTACAAGACAAGGTTGGCTTCTAGCAAAGCGCCATGCCTACCCAATTCTCCAGAAATATTCTTACAGGAATATATAGATCTGTATCAAGCGTAGTATACCGTAGTATTGTGTATATCAGCCCAGTATCGTAGTCACGTGCTAGGGCTGGGGCTGGATAAGTGTCTGCCCCGTCCGAAGCACATGTCGGATGTCTGGTAACTAGTCTCTATAATCGGATATACATGACCTTGTCATAATATCCCGATGGCCGGCCAGCACTTAAGAGCACTAATACCGTATCCTGCGTGACATCATCTCCATCACTATGACTGGAGTGATACTTCCGTCTTGACATCACACCCAATACACTACGACTCTCTGATAACCCAGAAGTGGTGTACGCAGAACCGGTTAAAGCCCTGTACCACCAAGACCAAAGTCTATCGATTATCGTAAGTATTAGCGATGTAAGTCTCAGGTTAAGACTATACACACCTACCTTGATTTCGGCCTCCCATAGACACATAGTCATAATACCAATGGGATTCCGAGGGGTCTATCCAGAGCGAAGCTGTTTCCCGTACCATCGGTGAAACACAACCTCCTATCGCACTTGCATAAGTATCCAATACTTATATATATGAGAACTATGCCGTTGTGCCCTCACAACGCGCACAAGTGCAATACTAGCCTATTCCGCATTATCGATGTCCTGTCTCGATAATACTCGACTAGGGATATTTAATGATTAATCCTTCGTGGACTGATACTGTCTCATATCATTCTCAATCCAGGAACTAATCATATGGACCTCTCTTCATTTATACATCTAAGGTGATCTAATCACAAATGATGAGAGTACAATCTCCTTTGTCACATAGTTAATTTGTACAACAACACCGTGATCTGTACAAATAGTGACGCTATGGGTCATATTGTCCAACAATCTCCCACTTGGCACATAGCCAGTCACTCGAGTGTCTACACCCGAACTATGTACGGTTGGCTCAAACTGCTGAGAATGCTTTCGTCAGCGGATTTGCATGATTATCATCGATTTTCGAATTCGATCATCACATCGCCACGATGTATGATCCGAATGAATCATGAAGAAGTAGTAGTTATCTGGATCGTTGATGAGACCATTAATTCTTTAGCCTGTGCTGACGCCTAGCTCAGCTGCTAACAGAACTATATCTAATCTAATTAGATTTGTATGACCCAATAACTTCTATTGTTGCTTGCTTCAGCTGCAACAACAACCCGCATTTGTTGTTTATTCGGTAACAGTATCTTGCTTGGAAGATTTCCAGCTCACTGTACCGTTATTCAAACTATATAGTACCGTTTGCGACTTTTAGTAGTCGTCTTTATCGGTTATAGGAAACTTGCTACAGTGACCCAGTCCCCAGTCACTTCAGTTCTCCTTCTCCATAGACTAAGACAGCATCCTTAGTTCTCTAAGATACTAACGGATGTTCTTAACATCAATCCAGTGACTATCACTCGGATTGGCCTGTTTGTGAATCCATATGCTCAAAGCGTATGATACACCAGGTCTCGTACATTTTTCAATGTACGGTTTCTAGGAGAGTATTGTCGAAAGCCAAGCTTTCGCCGATATTTATTTTATGGGAATATCATTTCCAAGAAATGACGTATTATCATTATTTTATAGGACAGCCACTATCAGTGCGCTCCCACTAACCTCTTTATATATACACAGAATTATTTTCGTTTTGAATTAAATCGTACACCATTATGATTATATCAAAACGATAATTCCAAGAACCTAATGCTTGCTTCAATCCAATCATGGATCGAATAACCTGCATTATCCAAATGGATTTACCGTGGCAACAGGTAAAAGGTTGAATCGTAATCAACACAATGTTGATAACGATACCTTTCCGTTAAAAGCCTAGCTTTATACGCTGGTATGTTGCCATCCATGTATGTCTTCCTAGAAGACTTTTAAGTACCATTAGGCACAATGCCTTGTGGTACATCAACTAGTATCCAAACTGGTTGACATACATGGAATCCATTTCGGATTATTGGCACTTTGCCATAATTAGGGAGTTGATATCTTGTATCACTTCCTCATACGTAGTCAGTTAGTATTCCTCAATAAGATTCACATCTTTATGAGGTTAGATCAGAAACCCATACCCCAGGTTTTTTCTGACTCTGTCCGACCTACGCGGTTCTTGTGTATTCGAAGATTAATGGTAATAGTCTCATCCTGGATGAACTATTCATGTTCCATTAAGATTCAGTGCCTTGAACAGTATTACTCTGATTTCCATCGAGTATACTATCCTCCCCACTTACCACTGCATATCGGTATTCCTCTCAGGAAAACCGTATGGTGAGTAACAATCTAATTGTTCTCTTGTGAGATGTATAAGTACAATACTTATGGTATCCCTAGGATAACCTACATTTGGCACTTATCCTATTTGGGTTTTAGTTTGGTATCATCCAAACATATGCCTAGCATACCCAAATTATCAAGAATGAGAAACCCGGTTTCTTTCCCGTTCATATCTAATATGATATCTGTCAAACAGATTATTATGGAACCTTATTCAAAATAAGTTCTTGCACTGTTTAAAGCTTATCCGTTGAAGGAAATGGTAGCTCAGAGCGACTCGTGATTAACCTTATTATGTCTAACAAAATTCGGTTAATCCGTTCGACACACACCGTCAAACTGACGTATTCCGGGAGGAGTCCTTATTTGAAAGAATACTATACTCTTTCATATAACTAGAAACTTATTGCTTAAGTATTTTCCATTACAGTCTTACCATGACGGTTTAATACTTTAGCCGATCTATTTGTCTATTTCGTGTCGAAACTCTAAAAGTTTCCGATTTGTGTTTCAAAAGAAACACATAACCATACGCGATGCCACATCCGTACAGGTCACGAAATATTCATATCCATATCTAGCCTAGCTAGACATGGGCCCACTTGCTTCACTATGAAGTAGGGCTAACAGATCGGTGGCATTTACACTTTTACCAAGTAAATAGTGTTTTAGGCACTTTGCCCAAATAGACTAGATTCGTAGACTTTATTTGAATGGAATCAAATCAGTCCTGTATCCGCTCTTCAAAAGTGCGGATATACGATTCTTGTTTATCAGTGTCCCTGACAACTATGCCACAATTAAGTTTCTTAACTGATCAAATCATTTTGAGCTATTTATTGTCATGTAATATATTTGAGATATTATTTATATTCAAAAATAAAATCCTGTTATTCACATCTAATGTGTTTATCTCAATATCATCTTTATATAATAAACACTTTAGTGTTCTAGAATATAAAGGTACACCCGCAGCGGGTTATACGCGATATAGAGATAATGTTTCTAGTCAAACTAGCTACATTATAACAGTTTCTAAATTAAGTACTAACCCGAAGGTAGTTCCTAAATTCAGATATCTACGGTTAAAACAGCGACTTTCGTCCTGTTTTCCAATTCGCAGATAAATCTCATTGAAGTCAGTATCCTGTTCAAAACAGATTCTGAACATCAATATATATATTTTATGTACCACACTAAGTATCTAAAATCCAATTTTAATACTTGCTGTGAACATAATTATGACAAACATAATGGATTAAGCACTTAAGTTATCATTACATGATCTTCCAAAGATTATGCTCTACTATTTGCTTAACTCCGGGCTTAGGCATAATACGTTATTTTATCAAATAAAATAACTTATTATTTTTCCAGGACCATCCTGAAATTTATTCCCAATTTGAAAATTAAAATCGTTTAAATACATTTTCACCCAGGATTATGTCTTAAACACTAATCTTTCATTTTTATATCTTGATTCTAATAGTCCAACTATTTAATCAACGATTTGTGGTACTATTTATTATAATGATTATAATAGTCCAACTATATAATCAAATATAATCTAAATTAATTAACCTCAATTACATTGATTACTATAATCCAATTATAAAATCAACTGTAAACTGAAATTAATTAATTCAAATATATTGATTAATATAATCCAATATATATAATCAAATATAATACAGTCCAACTGTTTATAAAAACAACAATTTAAATATTAGTCCAACTAACATTTAATCTAACGACGAAATAATTTGAATGAGCGCGTATGGCGAGTAATTGAACGAGTATTGCAAATTCAATTCTTGCCTCCCACTATTTTTCGGCGAGCCTCTAACCCTCTGTCGAGTACTCGGGAAACCGTGTTTCCTAGTAGTGGCTAGGATCCCGTTAAATATCACACAATCTTGACTTTGGCCAACAAATTGTATGATAATTAACTAGGTAGATCTCGAAGATCAATTGGATCTCATCCAATTCCTAGATCCAGTAGGCGGATATCCAAATCCTAAACATATATCTTATATATGCCAATACATCCAATGTATTACCTAACCTTTTTCCTCTGAATCAACTAAGCCTTGGCTTTGGCACAACAAACCTAGTGCCCAGTCAAGCGCGACCCATTGACCATGGAAAGCTTCGTAATCAATGTCGATGGACAAGAAGTGGTCTTGACTTTGGCCAACAAACCACAACTTGGACAAGACACCGATATGGAACAAAACTCTCGTGATTCAAACACATCTTCGACGGACAAAGGGCTTGACTTTGGCCAACAACCCAATGCCAATCTCGGATCTTGAGTAAGAATCACTCAATGGAAGGAAAAACACTTGATATTGAGCGAGGGTTTTTCGCGTGCAATTGGCAACCAATTTATTATCTTTATTAAGGTCTCATCATCATACACCCTTAAACATGCATTCTAAACACATAATAAAGCGCATATGAAATAAAATAATAATGATATGCGGATGGATACTTTACATTGATCCTAGATCAAATCTCTCATTTTCTCTCTCCAAAGCTAGCACATGTATTTACTTCTACCCGTTACACTACACTTCTAAAGAAACCTCATTTACATTGAGGGGAATAGGTGAGAAGAGAATACAAAGAGTATAGAGGTGATAAGGCTGGACACGCAGGTCCAATTAATAAATCAAATTTATTACAATTTCCAAATTGTCCCACCCGACTAATATCCATCCGATATACATTATTCATGCATCGCAACCATGTATTCATACAAGCATGTTATCAATCAATCTAATCCAATTAATTAATCTGATAATTAGTGATCATCCAATGTTCAAACAACGATTTGATTTTTGCTCGAGTCAAACTCGTTTTGCGAATAAGTACTCAAAGTACGAATTCTTGAATTAAATTAAACTACATAATTAAATCCAATTTAATACGCATTTAATTCTAATTCACTATTTAATTCCAAATTAAATATTACACTTTTATTAACGAACCTTTACGACTTAAATTCCAAATTTAATCGCAACGGGTCTCAAAGCCCGATTAACATCTAATGTTTATTTAATTAAAGTCCAATGGGCTTTTAATTAATTTCTATAAGGCGTGGACTTTTGGTCAACTCGGGTCAAACCGAAAACCAAAATCCAATCCGGGAGTTACCCCATAAGCCCAGAAATCAATTTTGGCCCATTAGGCCCAATTAAATAATTAAGGTCCATTAAGTCATAATTGGACTTTATGGATGCGGTTTTAGGCCCAATTGGATCCAACCAAATTTGCCTAAACTCAACTTTGTACAACAAAGCCCAAAAGCCCAATCACAACCTTAAAGGCCCAATTCCCAAAAATAAGCCCAATTAATTAACTTATAAAATTCTAAATTCCATAATTAATTAACCTAAGTGTAATACACAATTAACCACCCAATAAATATTTCTAAAACATCAATTAGCATACTTAATCATGCACTTTATCAACAAATAGTGTCCAACACAATTTATTAAAAATCAAACCATTACATGCTCTTTGTTCTCGGCAATTAGGGGTTTTTCCAATCCGATTCGGTTTCAATCCAATTGAATCCACAATCATCATTTCCCAAATCAATTAAATTCATCCAATGAATTAAAATCAAAAAAACACAATGAATTTCAAATTCAATTGAATTCGGCCAAGCCACTTTAAAGGGAAAAATGTTCCAAATCAAAATTCAAAACAATCAAATGAACTTCAAACAACATTACCCAATTGTTTTAAGTCATCCAATGATCAAACAAACAAAATCACCAAGAAATTTAGGGTTCTTTAATTTCGGCCAACATAAGCAATTTGGGGAAATTTGTTCCAACACAATTTCAACAAATTGATCCAATCAATCTTAAATTAAACATACTTTAAGCATTCTCATTCATCCAATTTCACAAAATATGCTCAAAATCAAGTTTACCCAAATTTGTCACTTTATGCCAACAAAAATTGGGGAAATTTGTTCCAAACATAATTTCTTCAAATTGATCCAATCAATCATTAATTCAACTCATTTAAGCATACTTAATCAATCAATTTAATCAAATCATGCTTCAATTGATTTACCCAATTTGTCATGCCCAAAATTTGGGGAAAATTGAATCCAATCCAATTTCATGAAATTGATCATACACAACTTCAATTCATCCTCATACAAGCATACTTAATCATCCAATTTAACCAAATCATGCTTCAATTGATTACCCCCATTTTAACCCTAACTTTTTCATGCTTGATAATAGCTCAAGATACCATTGTTGAGTTCTAATATAGGTCCCAAGAATCATGAAATCAAGCATAAAATTCGTATGAACACATCAAGGAGTAAGGCGGAAACATACTCACATTGAACGGTTTTTTTTGCGAAGAACAAGATGTGTTTTCTGCCTCCCTCCAAGCTCGGCAGTGGCTTCCTCATGCAGTGGGCTGCTCGGTTTTGATGGTGGTGGTCTCCTCCATGATCGGCCATTGATGACTCCATGGAAGCTCAAAGCTTCAAGCTCCAAAAAATTCCATCCAAGTTCACTGCCCCTATCACCTTAGGAAGACCCAAGTGTGTGCTAGCACTTTCTTCATCCTTGCTTCTCATTTTTTTCGGTCAAACCAGAACAGAAGAAGAAGAACGGCTCCAAAACCGTGAAGGAGAAGAGGGAAAGAGAGGGGGAAAATGGTTTTCTGGAAACCGAAAAGTGAGAGAGAGAAAAAAATAAGAAAAATGTATTACTTATATATTTATTTTTATTTTCCAAAAACAAAAATCAATACATAAAACATTTTCCTTTATTAAAAGTCAAAAAGCAAAAAGCAATAATGCTTTTTCAACTACCACATCAATCACTCAAATAATCAATCAAATTGTCACATCACTCAAAGTGACATGTGATTTGACGCTTGATGTGACTAGCGATTTGACGCTTGATTTGACTTGCGTGCCGCACTCGAATTCGAAATGCGAATGCGCTCGCAAATAATCCCGGGCTCGGGTTCGCTAATTCCAAATTAACGAATTTTCCGTCGCGTCGTAATTAAATGATTACGCCTAGCGAAATCACTCATTCACGTCGCTAACGAATTAATTCTAAATTAATTCGTTCGCCCGAATTAAAATCTAATTTAATTTCGCGTCGAAATCCAATTTCTAATAATATATCAAATATATTTTTTATCGATTAATTCCAAATTAATCGTTCTCTCTCTTTAATTAATATTTTATCCTAGATAAAATATCTCCGTGATTAATCCCAGATTAATTTTCTCTCTCTTCTAATTAATCCCAGATTAATTAAGTGCGAGTCATCATCATCGGTGAATCTTCAGGAAGCGACCCATGAGATCCCGGATATGTTGGCAGTAAATACGGTCGTCGGACTATCCGAACACGTAAGTACCTCGTACTACGTTATACCGATTTACAAGACAAGGTTGGCTTCTAGCAAAGCGCCATGCCTACCCAATTCTCCAGAATATTCTTACAGGAATATATAGATCTGTATCAAGCGTAGTATACCGTAGTATTGTTATATAGCAGCCAGTATCGGATAGTCACGTGCTAGGGCTGGGGCTGGATAAGTGTCTGCCCCGTCCGAAGCACATGTCGGATGTCTGGTAACTAGTCTCTATAATCGGATATACATGACCTTGTCATAATATCCCGATGGCCGGCCAGCACTTAAGAGCACTAATACCGTATCCTGCGTGACATCATCTCCACTATGACTGGAGTGATACTTCCGTCTTGACATCACACCCAATACACTACGACTCTCTGATAAACCCAGAAGTGGTGTACGCAGAACCGGTTAAAGCCCTGTACCACCAAGACCAAAGTCTATCGATTATCGTAAGTATTAGCGATGTAAGTCTCAGGTTAAGACTATACACACCTACCTTGATTTCGGCCTCCCATAGACACATAGTCATAATACCAATGGGATTCCGAGGGGTCTATCCAGAGCGAAGCTGTTTCCCGTACCATCGGTGAAACACAACCTCCTATCGCACTTGCATAAGTATCCAATACTTAATATATGAGAACTATGCCGTTGTGCCCTCACAACGCGCACAAGTGCAATACTAGCATATTCCGCATTATCGATGTCCTGTCTCGATAATACTACGACTAGGGATATTTAATGATTAATCCTTCGTGGACTGATACTGTCTCATATCATTCTCAATCCAGGAGCTAATCATATGGACCTCTCTTCATTTATGCATCTAAGGTGATCTAATCACAAATGATGAGAGTACAATCTCCTTTGTCACATAGTTAATTTGTACAACAACACCGTGATCTGTACAAATAGTGACGCTATGTCTATTATCCAACAGTCTAACTATATAATCAACTATAATTTAATTGGTTAAATTCAAATATATTGATTACTATAATCCAATTATATAATCAACTATAAATTGAAATAGTTTTGAATACAGTCCACTGTTTAATAAAACAACGATTTAAATATTAGTCCAACTAATATATTAATTATTTGACGAAAATTTGAAATGAGCGCGTATTGGCAGTAACTAAACGAATATTGCAAATTAATACTTGCCTCCCACTATTTTTCGGCGAGTCTCTAAAACCCTCTGTCGAGTACTCGGGAAACCTTGTTTCCTAGTGGGCTAGGATCCCGTTAAATAACACACATCTTGACTTGGCCAACAATTGTATAATACTTAACTAGGTAGATCTCTAAGATCAATTGGATCCCATCCAATTCCTAGATCCAGTAGGTGGACATCCAAGTCCGAAACATATATCTTATATATGCCAATATATCCAATATATTCCCTAACCTTTTTCTCTGAATCAACTAAGTCTTGGCTTTGGCACAACAAATTTAATGATCCCAGTTAAGCGGAACCCATTGACCTTGGAAAGATTCGTAATCGATGTCGATGGACAAGAAGTGATCTTGACTTTGGCCAACAAATCACAACTTGGACAAGACACCGATATGGAACAAAGCTTTCATGATTCAAACACATCCGCGACGGACAAAGGTCTTGACTTTGGCCAACAAACCAGTGCCAATCTTGGATCTTGAGTAAGAATCACTCAATGGAAGGAAAAATGCTTAATATATTTTAAGGGTTTTCCGTGTAATTGGCAACCAATTAATTATCTTTGTTAAGGTCCTCATCATACACCCTTAAACATGCATTCTAAAAATATAATAAGGCGTGTATAAATAAAATAATAATGATATGCGGATGGATACTTAAAACACTTTGTTCCTAGAACAAATCTCTTCATTTCCTCTCTCCCGCAAGAATAAATATTACTTCTACCCAATTACATAACACTTTTAAAGAAACCTCATTTACATTGAGGGGAATATGTGAGAAGAGAAATACAAAGAGTCAAGAGGTAATAGGCTGGACACTCAGGTCCAATTTAATAAATTCTAAATTTATTACAACAATTTCCAAAATTTCCCTCACCCATCTAATATCCATCCGATATGCATTATTCATACATCGCATCCATGTATTCACACAAAGCATGTTATCAATCAATCCAATCCAATTAATTAATTTGAAATTAATGACCATCCAATGTTCAAACAACGATTTGATTTTGCGCGAGTCCGACTCGTTTTAAGAATATGTACTCAAAGTACGAATTCTTGAATTATATTAAACTACAATATTAAATCCAATTTAATTTGTATTTAATACTAATTCTATATTTAATTCTAAATTAAATAATTACACTTTTAATGTGCCTTTACGACTTAGATTCCAAATCTAATCGTTACGGTCTCAAAGCCCAATTAACATCCAATGTCAATTTAATTAAAGTCCAATGGGCTTTTAATTAATTTCATAAGGCATGGACTTGGTCAATATGGGTCAAACCCAAATACCAAAGCCCATTTAAGGAATCACCCTTATTTGCCAAGAAACCAATTTAGGCCCATTAGGCCCAATTAAAATTAAAGGTCTATTTTAATTATATTTGGACTTTATGGATATGGTTTTGGGCCCAATTGGATCCAACCAATTAGGCTAAACCAAACTTGGCCCAACCAAGCCCATTAAGCCCAAATAAAACTTTACAAGCCCAATTCCAAAATAAGCCCAATTAATTTAAATCACAAAATTCCAAATTTCACAATTAAATTAATCTAAGTGTATAGCCATAATTAATTAATCAAATTAATATTTCCAAAATACCAATTTACTTAATTAATCATGCTAATTATCATCAACACATGTCCAACACAATTGAATCAAAAATCATATCATTTTCCATGCTTCAAAGTCACGGTAATTAGGGTTTATAGTCCAATTTCGATTTTAATCCAATTAAATCCTAAATCAACAATTCTCAAGTCTTTCAAACTCATCCAATGATTCAAAAAACAAAATCACCATGACATTAGGGTAAGCATACCATTCGGCCAAGCCAAGCATTTTAGGGAAAAATCCATCCAATTCAATTTCATCAAACTGATCATGCATAACACTATGTTATCATCATTCAAGCATATTCAAACAATCAATTTCATCCAAACATGCTCAAATCAATTTTACCCTAATTCCAATTTCATGCTTAAACAAGGCTCAAGATACCATTGTTAGGTTTCTACTATAGTCCCAAGATCATTCAAGCAATGAAAATCATGTGAATACAAAAAAGAAGTATGGCGGAATCATACTTACAATGATCGGCTTTTGCGATGCGAGGAACAACAAAAATTCTTCAAGCTTTTCCTCCATGAAGCTCAAGGCTTTGGCCTCCATTTTTGTGCTCCATGATTCGGTCAAGCTCCAAGCTTGAGTGTGCAATCCATGCTCATAGATAGGTTTCCCTACCACCTTCGTAAGACTCATAATGTGTGCTAGCACCTCGGAAATTTTGCCACAAAATTCCCTTGTTCTTCATGGTTGTTCTCGGCAAATGAGAAGCAAAGAGGAGAGATGAAGATGGTCACGCCCAAGGCATAGAGGAAAGAGAGAATGAGTTATGAAAAGTTGTCTATGATTTTCCAAAAATTCAAAACATATACCAAAATTTCAAAAAAGGTAAATGTCTTTCAACTTTTCAAGCTTGAGTGTTTGGTAAGCAACCATCAAATCCCATCAACTTCCATCAACCATAAAGTGGGGTGAAAGACAAGTGATGTAACTTGATGTGACAAGTGGGCCCCACTTGATATAAAATACGAGTGGTCCCGCAAACACTCACGGGCTCGGGTTCGCTAATTCCGAATTAATGAATTTTCCATTGCGACGTAATTAAATCAAATTTAATTAAATAATTATTCCTAGCAAAATTACTATTCACGTCGCTAAAGAATTAATTCTAAATTAACTCGTTCGCCCGAATTAAAATCTAATTTTAATTCCGCGTCGAAATCCAATTTCGTATAATATATCGAATATATTATTTTATCGATTAATTCCAAATTAATCGTTCTCTCTCTTTAAATAATATTTTATCCCAGATAAAATATCTCTGTAATTAATCCCAGATTAATTTTCTCTCTCTTATAATTAATCTCAGATTAATAAAGTGCGAGTCATACGTCATCGGTGAATCTTCGGGAAGCGACCCATGAGATCCCCGGATATGTTGGCAGTAAATCCGGTCGTCGGACTATCCGAACATGTACGTACCTAGTACTACATTTTTACCGATTTACAAGACATGGTTGGCTTCTAGCAAAGCACCGTGCCTACCCAATTCTCCAGAAATATTCTTAAAGGAATATGTGATCTTTATCAGGCGTAGTATACGTAGTATTGCGTATTACGATCCAGCATCGAATGTCACATGCAAGGCCTGGGGCTGGAATTGTGTTTGCCTCGTACGAAGCATATGTCAGATCTCTGGTAACTAGTCTCTATAATCGGATAAACATGACCTAGTCATAATATCCCGATAGCTGCAGCATAAAAGAGCACCGGTTCTATATCCTATGTGATCATCATCCCCACTATGACTGAAGTGATACTTCCATCTTGACATCACACCCAATACACTACGATTTTCGATATACCCAGAAGAGGCGTACACAGAACCTGTTAAAGCCCTGGATGACCAAAACCAAAGTATATTGATTGTCGCAAGTATTAGCGGTGCAAGTCTCAGGTTAAGACCAAATACACCTACCCTGATTTGGACTTCCATAGACACATAGTCATACTACCAATGGAATTCCGAGAGGTCTATCCAGAGCGAAGCTGTTTCCGTACCATCGGTAAACACAACCTCCTATTACACTTGCATGAGTATCCAATACCCAAATATATGAGAACTATGCCGTTATGCTCCCACAACGCGCACAAGTGTAATACTAGTCTTTTACGCATTATCGATGTCCAATCTCGATAATACTCCGACTAGGGATATTTAATGATTGAACCTTCGTGGATTGATACTGTCTCATATCATTGTAGACAACAGAAATGGACGACGCTGTTCCGGGCTCCAGACTGTAGACAACAGAAATGGACGACGATGTTCCGGGCTCACGGCCCGGTTGGGAGTACGGAGTAGCCCGCGGGGGACTAAACCGGAGAATAAAATGGAGTCGCCACCCAATGTGAACGGGAAAATAAGTTTAAGGCCGCACTCACCCCTCGCAAGGGAAGACCTCAAACCGTTGGGTTCGGAATGGTCCCGCACTCACCCCTCGCAAGGGAAATACGTGTGTTTTTGTCTCAGTTTACTGGCTAATTTTTGGACTGTATTTCGGTGGATTAGGGAGCCTGTTTTGCAGTGTGAATGGCTCGGTTGAGGGCTGGTTGATGGTTACGTGTTGGGCGTGAGGCAAATGGGTTGATTGAAGGCAGTCACGAGCGGTTATTACGTGGGTTTTAACATGCATGTGTTTACACGAAATAACAAAGGACATGGGCGGTTTATAGACGTGCATGTGGGGTGTTTCACGTGGGCTGTGTGTGCGTGCACGTTAGGGGCAGTGGCTAGGGTTCTTCACGGTGACAGTGGACTATTGGCTAGGGTTGGTTTCTTTTGTAGAGCTGTGACGGCAATGAGGGTTTGTTTCTGGTTCTTGTTTGATGCTTGAGGGCTATGTCCTTTGGCTGTTTGAAGACAATTAATGTGGACGTATGAAGGTAGTGCATGGGCTGTTTGAAGAAAATTAATGTGGACGTATGAAGGTAGTGCAGGGGCTGTGATGGCATTGAGGGTTTGTGTTGAATTGGGGGATAATGGGGCGTGAGGTGCTGATGAATGGTCCAGTGCGCTTGAGGCTCGGCAGTGAAGGGTGTTTACTGTGCATGAAGGCAGTGACTTGAGGAGCTCGGCTACATGAAGGTTCGATGATGATCAGCCCCTGCATGGATGGTGGTGTGCTCGGCAGGGCTAGGGTTGCGCATGGGGTG
The DNA here is from genome assembly GCA_019454045.1 of Zanthoxylum bungeanum. Taxonomy (NCBI): domain Eukaryota; kingdom Viridiplantae; phylum Streptophyta; class Magnoliopsida; order Sapindales; family Rutaceae; genus Zanthoxylum; species Zanthoxylum bungeanum. The sequence continues at coordinate 83,000 of SKCR01032954.1, forward strand.
CTTCACGTGGCTCTTGGCAGTGAGGGGTTAGGGGATGAGGCCGAGAGGGTTGAGTGCAGTGAGGGTGATCCAGGAAGGAGAGATCCAGGTGTTTTTTGTGCAAAGCCGAGAGGTGTCTTCAGGTTCAAATGATGAGAGATGGGTGGTTATGGGTTGTTACATGAAGAGATGTCTGGCAGTGTATGGGTTCCTTGTGGTTCTGTTGCTTAGTGTGTGTCTTTTGTTTATTATTTGGGAAAAGGTGGCATTATGGGCGTGAGTTGGCTTGCTGAATGTGTTTAGGGTATGTTACAGGTTCAGTGAGGTTTGTTATGAGGGGTTATTGGCTACGTGAGGGTGTGATTTCCGTTAAGGGGTGACTGGTCAGGGCTGGTTCATGCTAGGGGCGTAAAGGGTGCTGGCTGGCAGTGAGTGCGTGGAAGGCAGTGGCTTTGACGGGGTGGTTAGGTGGCTAGTGATGGTGTTTATGGTGATGCCGAGAGTTGCTGTGTGTATTAAGGGTTGATGATGATCATGGCAAGTGAAGGTCTGATGAACGTGAGTTCTGAGTGTGTGCGCTGAGTGTTTGTGTCGGCTAAGTGTTTGTGAAGTGAGGGTTTAATTGGCTACGTGAGGGTGTGATTTCCGTTAAGGGGTGACTGGTCAGGGCTGTCAAGGGGGGCGTGAGGTATCCTGAGTTAGGAGAGGGATGGGTGGTTATGGTTGTTACATGAAGAGATCTCTGGCAATGTATGGGTGAGAGATGGGTGTGTGATGGGCGTGAGGCATGGGTGAGATTATGGAGGGTGGTTGCATGGGAATGGATGGGTGTGGGAATGGGTTATGGTATGTGTTGCAGGAAGATGGGTTTTATATTTGTTTATTATTTGTTTGTGTTGTGTTGTTTATTTTGGCTATTTTGTTGTTGTTAATTATTTTTTTATTTGTGAAAGTGGGTTGGTTTGTTTATTTTTTATTTGGTGAGTGGGTTTTGTTGATGTTTAATATTTTATTGTTTGTTTGGTGTTTGTTGGTATTTTTTTGATTGTTTGATTTTGTTTGAATTTGTTTAATTGGTTGGTGGCTTATTATTTTATGTTTATGCATGGAAGTTGAAGGGTCACAGGGGTAGGCTTTAAGGTTCGGGGCGAGAATAAATTTTGATACAAAGGCTCAACGAGCAAATCCCGAGGTTAAGCGAGCGAACAACAAATCCAACAAAACATCAATTCTTGACTTTTCCCTTCCGTCGTCCGTTTCCCGCGACTCCCGCGACTTAAAGGGTGGTGCCTCCGTACGAGGCTCATCAATGGGCTGGTATGTAAAATGCATGCCTACAGTCGCCCCCACTTTGATGGGACTTGTGCAGTGTGTGACAATGACAATTCTATCAAAGTACGTGCAATGTATTTTTACTTACCTGGCTCGCCAGCTGCCACATGACTCACCTGGTTCTTCGAACTGAATTGATTTGGTGGTGAGGTACTGCGACCCCTGGGTCTTGTTCCCGAAGTGAGCTGAGGGTCTTGTTCCCTGAATTGAGTTGTGGGTCTTGTTCCCGATCTGAATTGTGTTAAGGGTCTTGTTCCCTGAACTGAGTTGTGGGTCTTGTTCCCGATCTGAATTGCGTTGAGGGTCTTGTTCCCTGAACTGAGTTGTGGGTCTTGTTCCCGATCATAATTGTGGGTCTTGTTCCCGATTTGAGCTGAGGGTCTTGTTCCCTGAATTGTGTTGAGGGTCTTGTTCCCTAAACTGAGTTGTGGGTCTTGTTCTCGATCTGAATTGTGGGTCTTGTTCCGATTTGAGCTGAGGGTCTTGTTCCCTGAATTGTGTTGAGGGTCTTGTTCCCTGAACTGAGTTGTGGGTCTTGTTCCCGATCTGAATTGTGGATCTTGTTCCCGATTTGAGCTGAAGGTCTTGTTCCCTGAATTGTGTTGAGTTGTGTTGTGGGTCTTGTTCCCTTGGGTCTTGTTCCCATTTTGAGCTGAGGGTCTTGTTCCCTGAATTACGTTGTGGGTCTTGTTCCCGATCTGAATTGTGTTGAGGGTCTTGTTCCCTGAACTGAGTTGTTGGTCTTGTTCCCGATCTGAATTGTGTTGTGGGTCGTGTTCCTGTGGGTCTTGTTCCCTGAATTGTGTTGAAGGCCTTGTTCCCTGAACTGAGTTGTGGGTCTTGTTCCCGATCTAAATTGTGGGTCTTGTTCCCGACTTGAGTTGAGGGTCTTGTTCCCTGAACTGAGTTGATGTGGGCCTCGCCCCAAACTGATACTGATATGGGCCTCGCCCCAAATTGATACTGATATAGGCCTCGCCCCAAACTGATACTGATATGGGCCTCGCCCAAACTGATACTGATATGGGCCTGGCCCCCAGACTAATACTGATGTGGGCCTCGCCCCAAACTGATACTAATGTGGGCCTCACCCTAAACTGATACTGATGTGGGTCTCGCCCCCGACTGATACTGATATGGGCCTCGCCCCCATACTGATACTGATGTGGGCCTCGCCCCAAACTGATACTGATATGGGCCTCGCCCCAAATTGATACTGATATGGGTCTCGCCCCCAGATTGTCATACTCAACAAAGACTGATAGAGATGTGGGCCTCAACCCGCAGAGTGCCATACCCGGCAAAGATTGATAATGATGTGGGCCTCGACCCGCAGAATGCCATACCCAGCAAGGCTGATAATGATGTGGGCCTCGCCCCAAGAGTGCCATACCCGGCAAAGTCTGATAGCGATGTGGGCCTCAACCCTCAGAGTGCCAAACCCGGCAAAGTCTGATAATGATGTGGGGCCTCACCCCCAGAATGCCATACCCGGCTGATACTGATCCTGAACTGATGTGGGCCCCGCCCCCAGAATGCCATACCCGGCTAATACTGATCATGAACTGATGTGGGCCTCGCCCTCAGAATGCCATACCCGGCCGATACTGATCCTGATAAAGATGTGGGCCTCGCCCCCCAGAGTGCTATACCCGGCAAAACTGATTCTGACAAAGATGTGGGTCTTGCCCCCCAAAGTGCCATACCCGGCAAAGACTGATAGTGATATGGTGGGTTACAACCCTGGGACGCATCCCCAAAACTGCTAATACTGATGAAGTGGGTTACAACCCTGGGACGCATCCCTGAAACTGCACTGCCTCTCACAAGATAATCTTGATAACTAAACATATTTTCGTCCTCAACGAATGCTTCGTATCGAAACCAGAGAACCTTCAAAGTACTCGATACAACTCAATTTCGATTGTCTGAATGGGTGATCTGAACTAGACTCTTAGTGTGTGTGTGCTAAGGCTCTTTCGCAGCTTAGTCCTTTAGTAAGCCAACTTGGTGATTTCGTTTCAGAGAATCGAACCAGTGGGTCTAACCAACCTGGATGTCTTAATCACATTCTGTGATTACTTCAGCATACTCAACATGATATGGTTTTCATCTTTTTTCTTTTGTCTCTTTCTTTTCATTATTTTTTTTCTTTCTTTTTTTTTTTTGACTCACCTACCCTTTAAGGTAGCATTTCTCCTCATGGTGGTCCTAATACTCGCCCATGGGTAGCTTCACGCTTATCGGTTATAGGCGGTCTATTTTTTTATTTTTTTTTCTTTTCTTTTTATTTCAGAGACTTTTATTTTTATTTCCAACCATATCATATATCATAGCATCGGTAAACAAGTGTGGACACCCAGGCAAACGGTCATTCACTAATACATCATCTCTTCAACTAGTCACCTCGATAACTACTCAGGTTTCTACTGCTAGGATTCTGTAATCAAGTGCTCGTGAGTCTAACTGAGATCAATCCATTCAGGATACCGGAAGAGAGCGTGTCTCGCACTTATCGTTTCTAGGGTTTCCCCCTACAGCATTCAACGTCATCACCGGACATATGTCTAACTATCAAAGACTTCTCTCACTCAATTTTTTCATTTCATTTTTATTATTTTTTATTATTTAAATAACACAAAATAAACAAGATACCAATACAGAAGACCTAGAGGTTAAGATCCAGATTCAGTTTACGCTTTTTACCACGATCGTCCTCGGACCATTTGATCTCGGAAATGATAGGGTCCACATGCGGTTCAAAGGCCAAGATTTGGTCAATTAAATCCTGGGCAGTTCTGGCTGTGAAAAGGAGTTTGTTCACAGGTTTTGTTACGAACCCATTTCTTCGGTTGTCTTCTTCAAGAAAACATAAAGAAAATCATAAAATCCATCAACGTTAAACAATCCAAGGGGTTTCTGGTGTATGTTCAGGTTCACCCAAGATAGCACTATACAAATTTCCTTCAACGTGCCCAAACCTCCTGGTAGAGCAATAAAAGCATCCGCACGGTTAATCATTTCCACCAGTCGCTCTGACATTCCCAGCACGATCAATTCTTCTCCGTTTGATGGTCCTATCAGATTCGCCTCCGCCAAAGGTTTTGGGATGATTCCCAGAACTGGACTGCCTCCGTCATGTACAGCCTTTGAAACAATTCCCATCAGTCCAAGATTGCCTCCACCGTATATTAAGTGCATATTCCGTTCAGCAATGACTCGACCCAATTCTTGTGCTGCCTCTATGTATTGCGGTTTAGTACCCACACTGGTACCGCAAAACACACAAATGGTTTCAACTCGTCTCCTTGAAGTGGCTTCCATTTTCTCTCTTTTAATCGGATGTATATTTGAATGTGTTGAGGAGAGAAATACCGAGCTGAATTTATAGTACTTAAAAAAAGATGAGTAATAATTATACTAATACCTTTCACCGAATGGTAATTAGCTAAACCACAAAAGAGGTCACGAGAAGTCAAAAGGTCACTGGATCCTGTCTACGAAAACAACAAAAGAAATCGTGAAATGTCAAAAGGTCGTGGATTCTATCCACGAAAATAAAAGAAAATGCCAAAAGAAGTCCTAAAAGGTCAAAAGTTGTGGATCATGTCCACGAAAATAACAGAAAATAACAAAAGAAGGCAAATCAAAGCAATAATCAAAGCAAATGAATTATGTACTCAATACGCCTCTTGCTTGGCATAAGTTCATTAGGATGCGTCTCATGAATTCTTCTTTTACTCTGCCACCACTAATGAATTAGCTCCCATCTTTGTGATTGCCAAGCAACATTCCCTCTGTCTTAAAATGCCATGTCTTTGCTTTTACCTACCAAAATAACACACAAAATTTAAAAATTCTACGACATGTATACACAAAACATGAAAAATAGAAATCGCAACAAAGTGCATGGGTTGCCTCCCTGTTAGCACTAAATTCATCGTCTTCAGCCAGACATGACCGAAATCCATCTGTCAATGTGTCTTCAATGTCATCCTCAGTGCTTCTGCCACATTTTGATCTTTGCTGCTTTCTTTTTTTCTCTTTTTTTTCGTTGAAACCTGCAGATACAAAACAACAGAATAAAGACGTGTGCATGTAATGTATATGTATACATGTGTAGAGATACTCCATGTTCTTGATAGGTGAGACCCTCATTGTGCTCCTCGGCGCCATATGTCTCTGGTCGTCCCTTGCTAGTTCTCTCTTTCTGTTTAAAACCTGCAAACATAGGACAAACACAAGAATTGCAAGTATGTTACGTGTATGCATACATGTGTGTGTTTCTTATCCCGTTGGGTTAGGCCTTCTTCCAATTCTCTTGGTGACTGCTCAGTCTTCTCTTTCTCGGGCTAAATACAACTTCAATCTGTCAACATTGATCGGCTCGGTGAACTCATTCTCTTTTAAATCCGATAGTCTCACTGCCCTGTTTCCCATTGCTGAATGACTATACTGTCTTTTCTACTTACTTCTTTCAAGGATTCCCTGATGATCTTTCCATTCTGATTGTACAACTTTCTGTTATCGGCTATACCGGGTACGGTCAAACTGGCCACAACATTAGTCAGGACGTGCAACATCTTAATAATTTCAGTTACTTTAGGTCTCCAATTGATCCAGGCGGGATCCCTCATTGGCTGACTCATTCATATTGGCTGATGGTCTTCTAACAAGTCTTCCCCCAACCCAACGGGTATCTATGATGGCTTTTAACTCAAAGGGGGTTAGCATGATGCGTGTATGCATGAGTGCATGTCATGTATGCGATGTATGGAATAAATAAGCTTATAAAATAATTTGCACTAATTGCCCATTATCATTTTAAAGTGTTCAATCACATCATTGCGCAGTGCAAACTTGTCCCAGTTGAAAAGCCCAACAAGTTTATACTTTTGCGATAACATGGCTAAACGACTTCAAATAATAAGAGACCCAAATACAAAATGGACCATCGGTATTTTAGAAACTTTTGACCCAATTGTCAAAGGACACAGACTTGTCTCAGTTTAAATAGCCTAACAAGTTCATATCTCTTGACAAAAGGTTCAATTGAATCCTAATGATGATGGTCCTAAACACAAGCATAAATAAATAATTTCTAAGGGTCATACAATTAAGGTTCACATGTAGGTTTAAAAGAATGTAAACAAAGGCTCCCGCTGACGAAGGTTTGCTCACAACTAGGACTCCCCACTCAAGGGTTCGAGCAACCAAGTGAGCGCACCCTTTTTATACCTTACGGTACGTGCCAACAAGTTATGGTATGTGACTAACTGTCAAATGAATTTCCCGTTGTAGATTCCCCAGAGGGAGGGTGGAGCAAGGCTCTCTTAAGTACCCTAGCCTCTTAGGCTCTTATCGCTTGGTGACAGGAATAAACAACGAGTCCTCCAAATTAGTCTATCACAATAAGCTACGGGTGAATGATTATCTAGGTGCCTTCACAGCTTTTCCTTATAGAAAGGTAGTGAGTGAAGGAAGACACCAAACTATCACCTAGCCTTAAAAATACCTTTGATTAAACTCCCTAAACCCACGGTAGACATGGTTAATTTAAAGCACAAATCACAAACATTACAAGACATTATTTCGGGACCGATTCTCTATCCCAGTGGAGTCGCCAGACTGTAGACAACAGAAATGGACGACGCTGTTCCGGGCTCCAGACTGTAGACAACAGAAATGGACGACGCTGTTCCGGGCTCACGGCCCAGTTGGGAGTACGGAGTAGCCCGCGGGGGACTAAACGGGAGAAATAAAATGGAGTCGCCACCCGGTGTGAACCGGGAAAAATGATTTAAGGCGGCACTCACCCCTCGTAAGAGAAGACCTCAAACCGTTGGGTTTGGAATGGTCCCTTACTTATGCCACTTGTAATGAACGATTTGTACAATAATTTAACCAAGTCTACACAACATACATGTCTGAGATTAACCTAGATCTAATTCACGTTCATAAAGGTAAACATACAATATCACACAATGAACATGTTACATTATCAAACATGAAAACTAAACAACAACCTAAACAAACATAGATAAAACTCTTATTGCGAAGTAAATAACTATAACATACATAGGGAAATAACATACTAACAACCTAATCATGCTTAAGGAATAAACAACATACTAGCAACTTAATCATGCTCAAATACAAGGTTTGGATGAAATGAAATACGTGTGTCTCTCAAGTGGTACGGGGCATTGTATCCCGAGTGCAAACCATATTACCGTCCATTCGGATTCGGCTATGGAATTTATGTCCGGGTTTCCATCCAATATACCACAAAAAGAACACATATTTCATTCACCCGAAATCACATCATACACTAATTCACAATACTCATGCGAAATAAAATAATAAAATAACTAAAAATAAAGGATAGTAAATAAAAGGGTGCCCTCAGGTCTTACCTTTTAAGTCACTTTCCGGGAGTGCGTTCCACGGTGCCGGAAGGGATATCGTTTTGCTGTTTTTACACTGGTCCGCTATTTCCATTGATTTCACAGTTCACTATTTTCCCTGTTTTCATCGGTCCGCTGTATCTACTGTTTTGTCTATTTTCACTCACTCGCGTTTTCTCTGTTTCACTCGTTATTTCCAGGCTATTTTTGGGTCATTTCGGGATGATTTTCGGGAACTGTTTCAGGTGATTTTGTTCACTATTTTGGGGTGTTTTTGTCTCAGTTTACTGGCTGATTTTTGGACTGTATTTCGGTGGATTAGGGAGCCTGTTTTGCAGTGTGAATGGCTCGGTTGAGGGCTGGTTGATGGTTACGTGTTGGCATGAGGCAAATGGGTTGGTTGAAGGCAGTCACGAGCGGTTATTACGTGGTTTTAACATGCATGTGTTTACACGAAATAACAAAGCACATGGGCGGTTTATGGACGTGCATGTGGGGTGTTCACGTGGGCTGTGTGTGCGTGCACGTTAGGGGTAGTGGCTAGGGTTCTTCACGGTGACAGTGGACTGTTGGCTAGGGTTGGTTGCTTTTGTAGAGCTGTGACGGCAATGAGGGTTTGTTTCTGGTTCGTGTTTGATGCTTGAGGGCTATGTCCTTTGGCTGTTTGAAGACAATTAATGTGGACGTATGAAGGTAGTGCATGGGCTGTTTGAAGACAATTAATGTGGACGTATGAAGGTAGTGCAGGGGTTGTGATGGCATTGAGGGTTTGTGTTGAATTGGGCGATAATGGGGCGTGAGGTGCTGATGAATGGTCCAGTGCGCTTGAGGCTCGGCAGTGAAGGGTGTTTGCTGTGCATGAAGGCAGTGGCTTGAGGAGCTCGGCTACATGAAGGTTCGATGATGATCAGCCCCTGCATGGATGGTGGTGTGCTCGGCAGGGCTAGGGTTGCGCATGGGGTGCTTCACGTGGCTCTTGGCAGTGAGGGGTTAGGGGATGAGGCCGAGAGGGTTGAGTGCAGTGAGGGTGATCCAGGAAGGAGAGATCCAGGTGTGGTTTTTGTGCAAAGCCGAGAGGTGTCTTCAGGTTCAAATGATGAGAGATGGGTGGTTATGGGTTGTTACATGAAGAGATGTCTGGCAGTGTATGGGTTCCTTGTGGTTCTGTTGCTTAGTGTGTGTCTTTTGTTTATTATTTGGGAAAAGGTGGCATTATGGCGTGAGTTGGCTTGCTGATGTGTTTAGGGTCTGTTACAGGTTCAGTGAGGTTTGTTATGAGGGGTTATTGGCTACGTGAGGGTGTGATTTCCGTTAAGGGGTGACTGGTCATGGCTGGTTCATGCTAGGGGCGTAAAAGGTTGCTGGCTGGTAGTGAGTGCGTGGAAGGCAGTGGCTTTGACGGGGTGGTTAGGTGGCTAGTGATGGTGTTTATGGTGATGTCGAGAGCTGATGTGTGTGTAGGCACTGTATTTTTACACATAAGTCCATATGATGAGTCTCATTTTGGAGACACTACCTTTTAAGTCACGGAGGTCACGGAAAACGGACATCGGAAGGGGGAATTCAGAATAAGCAAGTTCACTGTCTTCGTTGGTGCTGCGTTCGTTACTTCGTTCGAACGTCAGGCAGATTGCGGACGTTCGTGCCGCATTCGAGGAAGCGTTCGAACGGTGTCGGTAATTCTGGTTTTGCTGCTAGCCTCGCACCCCAGCCCAATTAGCCCCCCAAAGCCCATAAAACACATCCCAAATTAAATAAATAAATATTAATTAAAACATTAACTAAATAAGATAATAATTAAATTAATTAAATAAAACATTTACCAAACTTAAACTAAGATCATGCCTAATTTAAATAATTCATATACTAAACTTAAAATAAGATATGCCTAATTAAAATTAATCAACCAATTATATTCTCAATCAAATATGTATTATTCCTAACTTAAAATATTGTATTCCTAAACCAAGCCAATCAAATAGTTGACCTTCCTAATCCAAACCAAATCAAATCCCTTGCTTTCCTTATCCAACACCAAATCAAATCCTCCCTTAATGCCAAATCCCTTCCTTGTGAGACAAGGAGTAGCCCTAGTCATTCTCTATATGAACAACCCCTAACCAAGACATCCAATCTCCTAGCTCATTCATACAAGAAAAGCCTCCCCTAGCTCATTCATACAAGAAAAGCCTCCTCTAGCTCATACACCTAATATACACACAACTCACACAAATCACAAAACACTAAGAGCCCTAGCCACTCACGGTAATAACAAGAAGAAAAACAGAAATAATACCATTCATCTCCCCCACTCCACAACCGAAAACAACAGCCCCTACACCTCCTAAAACAGCCCATACAGCAGCCCTAAAACAACACATAAAACAGCCCCCGAACCCACACCATAACATCACCGAAACTCACACCCAAAATAGTAGCCAAAACATCCCAAAAATAGTAACTAAAATACAGCAGCAAAACAGTAGCAGCGGCAGCAAATCGGAGTCAAAACAGCAGCAAAAGACGGAGGACGACGACCCAAAACAGTAAGACACGAACGAGAGAGGCAGTGAACCAGTGAACCGGAAGAGTTGCGGAGCTTTACCCCTTCCGATCTTCATGAAACGCGAGTCTGAGAGACGACTTAAAAGGTTAGACCTGAGAGCACTTTTTCATTAGTTTATATTCGTTTCTTTTATTATTGAATTCTATTCGTATGAGAGTCGTTTATGGATGTATGTTGTGGCTTGAATGAAATGGAAGAGTGTCGTCTCTTGTGGTATATAGGATGGAAACCTAGACGTAAATTCCGTAGCCGAATCCGAATGGACGGTAGTGCGGTCTGTACTTGGGATACAACCCCACGTACCACTTGAGTAAACGGCACCTTTCTCTTTGTTGGGTCGCTTTGGTTTATTTATTTCTCGTCAATTGAACTCTGTATGTTCTTATTCCTGCATGATCCGATCGAGCGCATGGGCTTAGTAAGTGGAATGAAAGATCCCCTATGGGGAAGGGTTAAAGCCATTTACCACGATGCTTTGCCGCGCCGGTTGATGTGTGTCCGGTTGAATGCAAGATACGTTCAATCGGACATGCTTAGTTTGATATGATTGTCTTTATGTTTCTTTATGCATGGTTCAATCAAGCGCATGAGCTTAGTAAGTGGAATGAAAGGTCCCCCATGGGGAGGGGTTTAAAGCCCTTTACCACGATGTTTTGCCGCGCCGGTTGATGTGTGTCCGGTTGAATGCAAGATACGCTCAATCGGTCATACTTAGTTTGATATGATTGTCTTTATGTTTGTATGCATGATTTGATGTGACGCGCATGGGCAGTATGGTTGGTCTAAGTAGGGGTGTTCGCGGTGCGGTTCGGGGCGGTTTTTTCATTTTTTTACTTCAAACGCGCCGAGTTGGCGGTTTGGGAAATTAAAAAATGAAACCGCAAATTTAATAAGGAAAACCGCAGCGGTTCGGGTTGGCGGTTTAGCGTTTGGGCGGTTCGGGTCGGCGGTTTTGGATTATAAATTTTTTAAGAAAATTTTATGTGTTTTCACATTATAATTGAAGAAAAAATTACATAATTTTCATTTATTCATTACATATTGTTTATGATCATTTAATATCTTAATTTTCATAGTTAAAGAATAAGAAAAATATAAAATAATATTTAATTTGTACGCGGGTCGGCGGTTTAGGCGGTTCGGGTCGCGGTTCGAGTCAAAATATGCGGTTTGGGCGGTTCGCGGTTGACATGGGTCAAAACCGCAACACCGACCCGAAATTTGCGGTTCGATTCGGTGCGGTTCAAAATCATTTTTAATATTTTTTCAAATCGCGCGGTTCGGTTCGGTGCGGTGTGGTTCGCGGTTTGACCTGAAATTATGTTCAACCCCTAGTCTAAAGGTCCTCTCTTTGAGAGATCAAGAGCCCCATTAGTATGTTCATCTTTAATGTAAAATTGCATCTTTGATTTTTTTTCATCTTTGGCATGTTTAAATTCATGTCTTTCTTCATCTCTTAAAGTTGCGTGTTTGTATTGATTTCGTTTAGCATGCGGTTATTTTGACCATATCTTATATGCTTCTTTACATAATGCACCTACAATATTATTTGCCGTCATTTTCATTTCCTTTACATTACATGCAAATGTTACCATGACTGTTTGTGTTTATATTGACATGAATGATTGAATTCTTATGACGTTATGTGCTTGTTGTTGCAAAGGCCTACTTTTGAGCATGTGAATTTGGCAATAAGATTTGGTTTCATGTATGTTAGATGTAAACTATACTTTCAAGCATGTGAATCTAGGATTGTGTTGCACTTGGAAATATATGTCATAGGCTTGGTTGGATTATTGCATAAATCTTTACATTACAAGTTGCATAAGTAAGGGACCATTCCGAACCCAATGGTTTGAGGTCTTCCCTTGCGAGGGGTGAGTGCGGCCCTTAAATCTTTGTCCCGGTTCACACCGGGTGGCGACTCCATTACTCTCCGGTTAGTCCCCCGTGGCTACTCCGTACTCCCAACCAGCCCCTGAGCCTGGAACAGCATTGCGTCGCCCCAGTTTCCTGTGTGTTCCCACAGTCTGGCGACTCCACTGGGGATAGAGAATCGGCCCCGAAATAATGCCTTGTAATGTATAGATTTATGCTTTAATTAACCGTGTCTACAAATGTGTGAAATGGGGGTTGTAATCAAAGGCATTTTGAGGCTAGGTAATGGTTTGGTGTCTTCCTTCACTCACTACCTTTCTAGAAGGAAAAGCCGTGAAGGCACCTAGATAGCCATCTACTCATAGCCGATGTGATGGACTAATTTGGAGGACTCGTTGTTTATCCTGACACCAAGCGATAAGAGCCTAAGAGGCTTGGGTATTTAAGTGAGCCTCGCTCCACCTTCCCTCTAGGGAATCTACAACGGGAAATCCATTTGACAGTCAGTCACACACCATAGCTCATTGGCACGTACCTTAGTGTATAAAAAGGGTGTGCTCACTTGGTTGCTCGAACCCTTGATTGGGGAGACCTAGTTGTGGGCCATCCTTCGCCGATGAGAGCCTTTGTCCATACTCCCACGAACCCATGCGTAGACCGGTTGTATAGCCTATAACAAATATTTCCTTGTGCTTTAGGACCATTATCATTTGGATGAATTGGACTCCTTGTCAAAAATGTGGACTTGCTTGCTGGGCCATTTAAACTGGGGCAGGTTCGTACCTTATGACAATTAGGCCCAAAGCTTCTGAAATGATGGTGGGCCACACGGTAGAAGTTATTATTTTATGTTTATAATACCTTCCTTGTATGCTTATGTTTGGGAATATTGCTATTTGAATCCATCTGGGTCTTTTGTCATGAGATATGGGCTTGTTGGGCCATTTAAATTGGGACAAGAACATATCTTATGACGATTGGGCCAAAAGGCTTCTAAATAACAATGGGCCATTTTATGATTGTGTTCGGAATATTATCATTTGGATTTAGCTGGGGCTCTTTGCCATAAGACATGAACTCGTGGGCCATTTAAACTGGGACGGTTCACTCTTATGACAGTTGTCCCAAAAGCTTCTAAAATGATAATAGGCCGATTTGTTTGAGAATTTTAATTGATTAGTTAGTATGTATATATGTTTCATGCATCTCATGCACCCCACGCATACATATATCATGTTAACCCTTGTGTTCTAAAAGCCATCATAGATTCCCGTTGGGTTAGAAAAAAGGGAAGACTCACCAAAATACTGAGAACAGACATGAGTGAATCAGATATTGAGGTATCCCGGATAGATCAGTGGGAGAATGGTTTCGCCAAGATTACTGAACAGTTGCAAGCCTTGACTACTGCCATGAAAGATATGGTTGTGCCCCGTGCTGGGGGAAATTCTGAGAATGTAAGGCGTGAAGAGCCTCCGAATGGTTGGGGGATGATATCCCCACTTTTGATGATGACATGGCAGAGTATGCAACAGGCAAAGTGATTGGGTCTCAGGCAGAATTTCAGCAGCTTCGGGATCAGGTTGAAACAGTTACCCGCAAAATAAGGGGTAAACATGAAGAGTTGTTAGATTATGAGGCAATGACCTTCGGAGAACAGCTGCCAGCTCAGTTTAAAATGCCCGACACCCAAGTTTAATGGGAATGGAGACCCAAGAGTCCATCTGTAGCAATATGTCTCAATCATGAGTTCAGTGGGCCTATCACAGCGCCAAGTCCAAAAGATGTTTGGGATGTCACTTGAGGGGGCACATGTGGTTGGTATCATAGCCTTGAGAAGAAGGTTAAGGAAGATTGGAGGGAACTAGCTGATGCTTTTCTGAAGCAGTATGTCACAGACTTAGAAATTGACTTGTCACTCGTGATTTGGAAAACCCTAAGCAGAAGCCAGTGGAAAGTTTCAAAGAGTATGTGGATCGCTGGAGAAGCCAGCTTTTGAAATGCAGACTCGACCTTCAGAGAAAGACCAATTAAGATGATTATCAAGGGCACCAAGCCCTCTATTTATGGTAAGCTGAGGAGGATGACTTCGATGATTCTGATTTTCGACAGTTGAGGGAAACTGTCATGGATATTGAGGAAGAGGAGGTTGAAAACAGAAAGTTTTATGGCCAGAATAAAAGAACTTTTGGGGGGCCTTCTGAGACAAAGCCCGCTACTGCTGCCGAGGTCGCTGCCATCAGAAACCGGCAATTCTCCAACCTTGGTAGACCTTTGTCGAAGGTATTTGAAAAGTTACAGGGACAAGGAATCTTGAAACCCTTATAAGGCAAGCCACTTCCACACCCCCCACCACCACACATAAATGTGAACATTTATTTTCACTTCCACCAGCTACATGGCCATGACACCAACAACTGCACCGCCTTAGGCATGAAATTCAAGATCTCATAGATTCCCATAAAATAACCAAACCCATGAAAAACCCTCAACCACCAAGCTTCTTATATGGATGACAGTGAAGAACCATAGGCCGAGGAAGAAGGCAGTGCTGCGGATAATGGAGATGTTCCTCCTAGTCTATTTGATCCAGTTTTTTAATGACATTGATTTTGTTACTTTTTCGAACTCTTTTCCTCAACAATAATAAAGACGTTCATTTTGCTGGAAATCTTCTGCAATATGAATATATTTGAGAAAAGTATTCAACCTTGGTACTATGTAATCCAGTGATGAACACGGGGAACCTTCGAAATAAGCAAACAGAAAAGATAAGATAGACATCAGAAATTGGGAAATAGAGCCAGTGAAGATATCAGACTTGGAAGGGAATTAGTTCACCGAGCCGATCAACGTAGACAGATTGAAGAAATAGCTTGTCTGAGGAAGAGAAGGCTAAGCAGTCACCAAGAGAATTGACGGAAGACCTAACCCGACGGGATAGGAACATTCATGCATGCATACACGTAACGCATTTTGCATCCTTTCGTGTTTGTTCTGTTTTGTAGTAGCAGGTTTCAAAGGAGAAAAAAAAGAAAGCGCCGAATGCAAGCCAACCAGAACCAGTAACAGTACAATGTCAGCAATCTTCAAGAATGAATCACATGGGGAGGCGAGGCCATATCATCAGTATCAGTTTGGGATGAATCCCGAGGGTCGAGGCCCATGTCAGTATCAATCTAGGGACGAAGCCCATAATCAGTAGCAGTTAGGGCCGAGGCCCACATCAGCATCAGTTTAGGGCAAGGCCCACAACAGCATCAGTTTGGGGCGAGGCCCGTATTAGCATTAGTATCAGTCTTGCCGGGTATGGCATTCTGGGGGCGAGGCCCACGTCACTTCAGTATCAGCATTGCCGGGTATGGCATTCTGGGGGGCGAGGCCCACATTACATCGGATCAGTTTCTGCCGAGTATGGAATTCTGGGGGCCAGGCCCACATCACAACAGATCAGTTCTGCCGAGAATGGCACTCCGAGAATGGAGATATAGTCCGGGAATGGACAGTTCAAGATGAACAAGCCGAGAATGGCAATCCAAGAATGGAAATGCAGTTCAAGAATGAACAAGCCGAGAATGGCAATCCAAGAATGGAGCAGAGTTCAAGAATAAACAAGTCGGAAATGACACTCCGAGAATGGAGATATAGTCCGGGAATGGACAGTTCAAGAATGAACAAGCCGAGAATGGCAATCCAAGAATGGAACACAGTTCAAAAATGAACAGGCCGAGAATGGCACTCCAAGAATGGAAGCACGGTTCGGGAATGGACCACCTCACAGTAACAGTTCGAGAATGGACACCTCACAGTAACGGTTCGGGAATGGACCACCTTACAGTAACAGTTCGGGAATGGACCCCTTACAGTAACAGTTCGGGAATGGACCACCTTACAGTAACGGATCGGGAATGGACCACCGTACAGTAACAGTTCAAGAATGGACACCTTACAGTAACGGTTCGGGAATGGACCACATTACAGTAACGGTTCGGGAATGGACCAACTCACAGTAACGGTTCGAGAATGGACCAACTCACAGTAACGGTTCGAGAATAGACCACCTTACAGTAACGGTTCGGGAATGGACCACCTCACAGCAACGGTTCGGGAATGGACCACATCACAGCACGGTTCGGGAATGAACCAGGGGTCGCACACACTCACCATCCAAATCAACTCAACTCATGGTAAGTCAAGTGGCAGCTGGCGAGCCAGGTAATGAAAATGCATTGCATAACTTTGATAGGATTGTCACTGTTGCACATTACACAAGTCCCATCAAAGTGGGGGCGACTGTAGGCACTGCATTTTTACACATAAGTCCCTATGATGAGTCTCATTTTGGAGACACTACCTTTTAAGTCACGGAGGTCACGGAAAACGGACATCGGAAGGGGGAATTCAGAATAAGCAAGTTCACTGTCTTCGTTGGTGCTGCATTCGTTACTTCGTTCAAACATCAGGCAGATTGCGGACGTTCGTGCCGCGTTCGAGGAAGCGTTCGAACGGTGTCGGTAATTCTGGTTTTGCTGCTAGCCTCGCACCCCAGCCCAATTAGCCCCCCAAAGCCCATAAAACACATCCCAAATTAAATAAATAAATATTAATTAAAACATTAACTAATAAGATAATAATTAAATTAATTAAATAATTAAATAAAACATTTACAAACTTAAACTAAGATCATGCCTAATTTAAATAATTCATATACTAAAATTAAAATAAGATATGCCTAATTAAATTAATCAACCAATTATATTCTCAATCAAATATGTATTATTCCTAACTTAAAATATTGTATTCCTAAACCAAGCCAATCAAATAGCTGACCTACCTAATCCAAACCAAATCAAATCCCTTGCTTTCCTTGTCCAACACCAAATCAAATCCTCCCTTTAATGCCAAATCCCTTCTTGTGAGACAAGGAGTGGCCCTAGCCATTCTCTATATAAACAACCCATAACCAAGACATCCAATCTCCTAGCTCATTCATACAAGAAAAGCCTCCCCTAGCTCATTCATACAAGAAAGCC